>PVKN010013703.1:0-19741 GCA_004027915.1 Capromys pilorides | reverse complement strand
AGAAAGGTACAAGAACATAGCATGTAATATTGGGTGAGGTAAGGAAGGAAGTACAGTAGGGCTGAAGACTAGGATTTGTCAGAGGAAGCGGTGATAAATTAAGTTGGGAAGATAATGAGCATTTATCTTAGAAGTCTTTCATGTTGGACTAAAGAATTGAGTTTGATCTTTACCTTGCAGATTAAATGGGACTTCTGGAGGTTTTTAAGCAAATGAGTAACTAATTCAAATCTTTGTTTTAAAGAATTGTTATAAGTGACAGTGAAAAGTGGGTTAACTCAGTAAGAAACTGGAGCTGTAAGAAACTTTACCTTTTCAAATTACCAGATCTGTTAAAAGAATTCTGGAAAGTTCTTGATGTATGCATCAGTGCAAAACTAAAGGCTGATAACACCTCATGTAGCAGGCCAGCAGTCTACACCTACCAAACAAAGACTAGGATAAGCATGCCTTTGTGTTCCAGTACTACTGGCTTGTATTTTCTGTTTTGTACTGGAAACTGAACTCAGTACCTTGCACTTGCCAACCAGGCACTATACTGCTGAACTATATCCCTGGCCCTATTGGCACATCCTTGAGAGAGAGAGTTGGGATGACATTCTAATGGGGCAGGGTCTGGCGTGGAGACCTCAGGTCTTCATGGACAAGCTGTTACTGACATGTCCCTTACTCTCACAGATGGTCACCACTAGGTTTAGGTGGTATGTTAATGGGAGCAAGTGCCTTTACTTCTTTATTCTCCAAAATATGGGTCGAGATGGCATCTTATCAGTTGGTGTTTAGTTTTTAGTGCTGAAATCTTCTTCAATCTTCCCGGGGAGAAGTGATCAGTCTCTCTGTTGTATACATGCAATAGCTTAGGATTATGCCTGCTGCTGAATTTATTGTGAAGTATTGTGGTTTTATCTTCCACAATCAGTCCAGTGCCGTGATTAAGAGCACGTGTTTGGAACCAGCATGTCCAGCACTGAACCCTGCGTGTCATTTACTTGCAATGCAGATGTGGGTAAGTCGTTTAACCTTTGCTTGTCTTGGCTTCCTTGACCATAAAATCAGAATAATATCCCATGCTGTGTGGGGTTGTTATCAGGAGAAAGTGAGTCAATTCTATAAAGTGCTTAGAAGACAAACAAACACATACTGAATACTCCTAAAAGTCACCATGTTTTTCAATTGATTCCTTTGCTTTCCCTAGCCTGGGTATTCATGACAAATCACATGATTTGTATGATACATTGGGAAAAAAAAGAGAGGAGTATGTGCTATTCACATACTGGAGTAAGGATTTTCTATGAGAAAAACAGCAGTTCCCAAGGTTTACCCATTGAATACATTTGAAGCAACTCACTTTCATTTTTAGCTCTAAAGATATTTATTTCAATTTTACTGAACTCAATTTTACTGAACAATTGCAACAGTACAAAACTGTATACTTTTTTCTTTTTCTCTTTTTTTCTTTCTTTTTCTTTTTTACAGTACTGGGTATTGAACTCAGGACCCTGTGCTTGCCAGGCAGGTGCTTAGTCTACTGAGCTACAGATAGATAGATGCTGATGTTTGGAATGACCAGGTGGAGGGGTTGATCCCACTGTGCTGGCTGTTCTGACATGTATGGAAATTCAGCTTGCCGCACACTTAGAACCCCTGCATTGGACACTCCTACCTGCCAGACTGGCTAGTCAAATAAAGAGATGGTCATGGCTGTTTGTGTCCTTCATGCCCAGGACAATTTGTGCCACAGCACAGGTACTTATTAAATGTTGCTTCCACATTTGTGTAGATGAATGAGCAAAAGCCAGAGAAGCCTGCTCCTCTTCGGTCATCTGAGGCGAGGAGCTCTTCCTGTGGGGAAACAGTTCATTGACTCTTCATTATTTTCTCTTCAAGCAGTGTCCCTTAAGAATCTAAAGTTGCTGCAAGTTCTGCCAAGTCCCACTGGGGGGGATGGACAAGGAAACCTCTTGAAAGCTAAGTTGTCAAAGAGTCCTTGGGGACTCTGGCGGGGCTTCCCAGGTGAGCCACAGGAAGGGCTTAATCATTCCCAAGGCTCTGAGAAGCTCTGGGCAGAATGCTGGTTCCTTACTGAGTGGTCTGTTAGTGAGACAAATTTAGAAATGAAGAGGGCGGGATGTTTCTGTCCAGCTGGGGCACAACGCAAGCAATGTGTCAGGAGGTTCTTGTAATGAAAATCTCCATACAACCCATATTCCTAGATGCAAGAATGAGTCCAGGATTACAGTTCATGCATGGAAATCGGTTTCACTAGCTGGTAGACGCCAGTTTTACAGTTGTTCATTGTGAGAAGTATAACTGAAAGTAGCTCACGTAATTGAAGCAGCCACCCCCATCCCCCAAAAAAGAGGTTTAAAAAAATAGGAGAAAACTCTATCCCAGAGATAGGAATAAAGGAAAAGTGCTATTCACATACTGGAGTAAGGATTTTCTATGAGAAAAACAACAGTTCCCAAAGTTTACCCATTGAATAAATTTGAAGCAACTCACTTTTATTTTTAGCTCTAAAGGCATTTATTTCAATCTTACTGAACAATTGCAACAGTACAAAACTGTATACTTTTTTCTTTTTCTTTCTTTTTTTGCAGTATTGAGTATTGAACTCATGACCCTGTGCTTGCCAGGCAGGTGCTTAGTCTACTGAGCTGTCTCCCTAGCCCCTCAAACTGTATACTTTTATTTTACATTCATTTACTGTTAAGTTTTTCCACATATGCTTGGTCATTAGTGCTCTCATTTTATCTATCTGTATTTTTGTCTGTATGTGTGTGTGTGTGGCTGGCTGGTTCAACCCATCCTGGGGCCAGGGCTGGCATAGCATATGGTGCGGGGAATTGAACTGTGGTCCCTGTGCTTGCCTAAGCTTGCCTAAACAGGCACTTTAGTCCACTGAGCTATTTCACCAGCCCCCACTTTATCTCTCTCTCTCTCTCTCTCTCTCTCTCTCTCTCTTTTTCTCTCTGTCTGTCTGTCTGTTTATCTACCTGTCTGTTTGTCTATATCTATCTATCTATCTATCTATCTATCTATCTATCTATCTATCTATCTATCTACCTACCTACCTGTCTGTCCATCTATCTCTGTCTGCCTGTCTGTCTATCTACCTACCTGTCTGTCCGTCTATCTGTCTGTCTATCTATTATATCTATCTATCTATCTATCTATCTATCTATCTATCTATCTATCTATCTATTCCAATCCTGGAAAATATCAATTCTGTTCATGGTTCAAGTTCCCACATATTTTGATGACTTCCACGTCATTATCTTCCACTGGACCTGAGCCTTAGGAGTCAGTGAGTTTATGTGGCTCAGACTCAGCATGGGAAAGACTGGTCCTATCTCACTGGTCTACTCCTACTGTATTCTTTATTTAGTAACTGGCACCCCTCCCCCAAGACACTCAGATAGGGAATCTGTGGGCTGCTATGGAGCCTCATATTGTGTGTCTTCCACTTCCCATCAGTCCATTCCAATCAGTTACAGCAACCACAGCGGAAACCCCCTTGAGTCACCTTGCTTTTCTCTGTTTTCACTGTCTTAAGTGAGACCCCCCCCTTCTGCTCCCTAAAATCTCCCTAATGGACTGTGTCTTCTTTTCCCTCCTCCTTCAGCAGCTTGCCTTCTTCTCTGCCTCTAGGCTTTGGAGAATTAAAATCCAATCATGTCGTATTGCATTTCTTCAATAGATTTCCTTGGTTTTCAGAGGAACTCAATTACAAACTAAGGGGTTCTTTTATCAACTGGCTCTGACGCACCCTTCCTGTCTGATTTCTTGTCGCCTCACAGAATACACCTTCATTCCTTAAACATACTTCTTTCATGACCCTGTGTTATCAAATTCTATACTCTTGGATGAGGGAGCTTTCCTCTTTCTTAAGTTTCTCAGCATGGCACTGTTTCCTCTGGCGAGGTTTCGGCCTCTCCCAATGGAATTCAGAAGCTCCTGCTCCATGCCTACCTTTCACAGTGTGTTTGCTCAGTTTTCATCAACAGACTGTACTCGACAGTAAGCTAATGGGATGGACTTCTGTGTAATTTCTAGGAAGTGAACACTATACTTACCTCATTGCTCTCATTGTTGCAGCTATTCAACACTTACAGCTTAAGGAAGGAGAGGCTTATTTTGTCTCATTTCATTTTTCAGTCCATGGCGCCCAGCACCCACAGCATGGTGGAAGCATCTGGTAGAAGAGAGATGCTCAGGGCATGGAGGCCAGCAAGCAGAGGGAGGAGGAGGAGCTGGGGAGGAAGGCACAGCCTTCCCGGGCACAGCCAGGCCCCAGTCAACAGTATAGTCAACTATGGATTATCAAGCCCTGCTAGGTAGGGCGCCTTCTACACACATAATAACTTGGAGGATGCCTCAGATACAAACCACAACAACAATGCTAGTAGGAACTCATCACTAAGGATTTGGACTGAAACCCTTCAAGAAATGGGTGAGTTTTCTTTCTTTCTTTCTTTCTTTCTTTCTTTCTTTCTTTCTTTCTTTCTTTCTGTCTGTCTGTCTGTCTGTCTGTCTGTCTGTCTGTCTTTCTGTCTGTCTTTCTTTTTCTTTCTCTTTTTCTTTCTTCTTTCTCTCTTTTTTCTTTCTTCTCTCTCTGTCTCTATCTGTTTCTGTCTCTGTCTCTGTCTCTCTCCCTCTTTCTTGTGTGTGTATTTGCCTTATGTTACATTTTAAGTTTTCAAAGGTAATAGAGGTTTTTGTTTTAGATGAAGACTACTGGCAAATGCAAGGACCCGTTGCTTTTATTTTACAAGTAAGAAAAGTAAGGCAAGAAACACGGGATTTCTCCTCCGGCCCAGTGACTTGTGCCTAGCAGAGTTGGTCTAACACCTCTGTCCCCCTCCCTCCCAGTTTGAGGTCCAGTTTGCTCCCTTTTCTTGAACTGGATCTTCCCAGGCTCTACTTCATAGACAAAGGAAATATTAGGGCCACTGAGTGAAATTACTCACCCGTGGCTCACTATAAGCTGCTGCGGACCCTGGGCATGTGGGCAACAAGCAGTGTCACTAATTAATCCGACAACAATTCTGAGGCAGCAGCCTTAATTAATGCAAGGAATCTTGGCCTCGTTGGCAGAAGCGTTTTTGGGTCGATGCGCCATGGGCTGGTAGCTGGAGCAGATCCTCTGGCGGTGAGTCGCAAGGCCTCCTGTCACCTTCACTTCCCGGGAAGGCAGCCTTCTTCACTCACAAAGCACAAGGTCTGTTCCAAGGTTTCTGATCCCCTCAGCAGCTTCGGCACTTGAGTTTTCCCTAGCTACCTTGCTTTCAGTTTCCTAGACAAGGAAAACCCTGAGGCCATTGTGTTTCCAGCCCTCACTGCCAGCTGCAGAGCCCTGGGGGCCAGGGTTCTGTGTGAAGGACACAAATACCCATTTGGACACCAAATTTAGTTACTTCCATTTCAAAATAAATGTTCGTTATTTCTGGAAGACAGACATAAATTTAAAAACACATGTCTCAAAGCAAGATGACACTGTGTACAAAGAGCATGTGGCTTCTGCCTTCCCATCCCGGATGGGCATGAGGAGAAACGTTCTTTGACTCCCCATAGCCATGTGGCGTTTGGGCCCAGTAAACTCAAGAGGAAATTTCGAGCATCCCTAACCTCGGTCTGTGCTCTTCCAGGCTCAGCCCGTTAACGGAGGGAGGCGTCGCTGCAAGGGCGGCTCTTACAGCTCCTCTCACACCGCAGTGGGCTGGTCATATTAATCCATCGAGTCAGGCTGCGTGGCCCACGTAGAAGGAGAAATACGGGCCTCTGGCTTTGACTGCGCGTCCACGTGCTCCCTTCTTTCCTTGTCAGGCTTTCTCCTTACCTCAGTGTGGAGTCCTCGGCCACGTCTACCACCACCACTCCCAAGCGCGGACCCGCAGCGCAGCAGTGAGCGACAGGCCCGCTCCTCCCTCCCGGGATGCACCACCGTGTGCGAGGCAGGGCTCCACGCCCCGCAGGCTATTCCCAGCGAAGGGCTTAGCGTGCTGAAGCCCCTGCGGCGGGCTCATCGCTGCAGGATGGCGGGGCCAACGGCTGGCTTTGACTCGAGAAGCCCTCGCTGCCCAGGCCAGCGTGTCACAGCTGTGCTGCGGTCTCCGGCTTTTCCTGCTAGTTCTCCCTTTTTCCCCATCTCCTCCGCACTCTGAGTCCGGGGATGCAGTCAGCGTTTCTCGTTTTTCCACCTCCATCTCCTTTTGCTTCCACAGGTGTTTCTCAAGTAAAGTTGTTCTGGGGTGGCGGCGACAGTGTGAAGCCTGCTTACGATGGCCATTGCAGGGTGAGGACATTGGGAATTTGTTTACTGTTTCACTTTCCAGTTGGGTCTAGATTGGGTGAGTACAGCTACCGTTTTGCACTTTAAGATTGCAGAGAAGGGTCTTAGGTACCGGTGAAAGCTTCAGGCAGAGAGAGAAAGAGAGAGAGAAAGAGAGAGAGACAGAGAGACAGAGGCAGAGACAGAGAGAAAGAGAGAGAGACAGAGAGACACAGACAGAGAGAGACAGAAAGACAGAGGCAGAGACAGAGAGAAAGAGAGAGACAGAGAGACACAGAGAGAGACAGAAAGACAGAGCGAGAGAGAGAAGAGAGAGACAGAGAGAGAAAGAGAGAGACAGAGAGAGACAGAGAGACATGGGGATAGAGACAGAGAAACAGAGATAGAGAGAGAGACAGAGAGAGACACAGAGAGAGAGAGAGAGAGAGAGAGAGAGAGAGAGAGAGAGAGAGAGGCAGGCAGGCAGATAGGCAGGCAGGCTAGGTGGCTATGATTTCCCCAGAACAGCAATTCTAAAGAAAAATCTTTTTCAGGAATTAAGGTGAGAGGGCAGCCCTGATAGCTCAGAGGACTAATGAGCCTGGTTAGGCAGAGCATAGTGATTGGGGTTCAATCCCTGGCGTGTTGTGCTGGCCCTGCTCATAGGGCCTGCTGAGACTGAGACTGAGACTGAGACTGGGTGTGATGATGTAAGCCTGTAATCCCTGCACTTTGAGAGGCTGAAAATAGGAGGATCACTACAAATTGGATCTCTGTAGTGAGACCCTGTAGACCTGGTAGACCCTGTCCTAAATACAGAAAAAAAAAAAAAAAAATAGCTAAGCCAGGGTCTTCAAAGTGCTTCTGTTGGGCTGAATCTGTGTCACGTTCACACCCTGGAGCTAATCACTGTGCCAAGAGAACTGAATATCCTATTACACCGAGGAATACAATTGGGCTATTTATCCAGTTCATCCCTGAGACTAGGGACAGATGGCTCCTTCAAAAAGATGGTCGTCAGCTGAAAAGTCTGTGACCATCACAAGATAGGGATAAGGCTTGGGAGGCAGAGGGAGGCTGAAGATGGTGACATTTTTCAGTGTCCACTCAGGAGGTGCACGCTAACCAGTACCCTGAGACTTCAGTGTTACATGGATTCTGGGATTATAAACTCGCGCCAAAGCACCCTGGGAACAGCGACCAGATGCCAGTCACTGGTGAGCAAATAGCCTTTTGCTACCTGTGTGCTGAGCTTTCATTAGTGGAGACTCTGCTGGCTGAGAGAGCTGGAGTCGGCCACGAGCGTCTTCTCCCTGATTCGCTGCGCTCACTCACAGTCCTAAGATGACCTGGCATCTTGGGAGGCGCAGGTACTCAAGTGTTTTCCACGCTTTGGTTCAGCCAGGAGCTTGGGCCATGTTTGTGTTTGCTTTGGGAAGTGGCCTCTGTCCAGCGCCCTGCGGTGGGAAACAGGAGAAGTGTACAATTAGCAATTAACAGCTTTATCTCTATTCGAGTGGAGGAGACATAATTAGACGGCTCCATCTGTTACTGATACCTGCTGGAGTCAGTCGTTCACACCTCAGCCAGGTACTAGAGGGGGTGGGAGGGCTGCAGAAGGAAACATTCAAAAATAGCTCGAGTTCTGCTGCTTCTGACATCTTGCCCCTGTGGAGCTGGTCTCCAACTCTGCCTCCTTCAGCTGTACACAACTTTCTGTCAGTTGACAAGGGAGAGTGTGAGCTAGAGCGTACGGAAACCCATGGAGTTTATGGTTTTCCCAGGGGCTGAGAGCTTTGATTTAAAGAGACAACACTTGGTGTATTTTATGGCAGCAGTGGCATGCTGTCCTAATTTACAACACATCACGATGGAGGAACTGAGCTCAGGTTCTTTTTTTTATGTATTTGGAACAGGGTCTACAGGGTCTCACGAAGTAGATCAGATTCATAGTGATTCTCTCGCCTCCCAAGTGCTGGGATTACAGGCGCATGTCAACACACCAGGTCTCAACCGCCATCTTAGCACGCCCTGAGGGGTGGGGCCAGTGTGGCACACTGAGGATCGAACCCGGCTGCTGCTCTCTGCCTAAGCAGACGCTTTAGTCTGCTGAGCTATCTGGCCTGCTCTTGAACTCAGATTCTGATACACAAAGCACTTTAGAAGGGAAGCCCGAAGCTGGAAGCCCAGCTCGGCCAACATCATCCAGCGAGGACGGTGCGGAGCCAGGATTTCCACTGGACTCTTTGCAGGTCCCAAGGCTCTTGCCTGAATCATTACCCCTTGCCGCTGCTGGGGGAAGCTTAGTGGACCTCGTGGTCTCCTGGCATTTAGGAAAGGCTGACACAACTCTTATTTATTTATTTTCTCTGAGGCCAGAACAACCATGCAAACATGAGCTTTGAAGAAAAAAAATGTTTCCATTTATATAATTAATGTTTTTCATGTGAAAAATCTTGGTGCAGTAGAGTGGAGTTATTCACAGGATAATCACTGGGCTCATTAAATATTAATTCACAGGACAAGACAAGTGGCAGAGCCTGGATAGAGGATCTGCACGGCAGTCTCGACAGGAAGAAGATGGTGTGCTCAGAATAATATTATTTGAGGAAGATTTAGTTTCAGAGGACATTCTGCAGCTATCTGGAAGTAGGGCTGCCACAAGGACAAGGTAGTTATCTTGGCGAGTGGCAGCCAGTTGTGACTACCGCGAGGTTCCAAAGACCAGCAGCAGGAGAGAGCTGTTGTTACCTTAGCTTCATTTGGAAAGAAGTCAGAAACCTAAATACAAGACCTTTATAACTCATCCTTTTCATCCTGCGTAAGTCTTCTTCTTTTTTTTTTTTTTCTGTGGGACTGGGGTTCAAACTCATGACCTTGTGCTTGCCAGGCAGGCACTTGTGCCACGAAGCTATCTCCCCGGCCCCTCCTGTGGTTAAGTCTTGATAGACCTCAATCTGTAGAAGGGACTGAAGCTAAGTCCCGGCCCTTTAGGAGCACAGAGAACTAGACATAAAAGGAAGCCTCTTCACAGAACGTGCCATGTGGCTCCTACTGCCACCAGGCAAGGATGGCTCACTTCCCCACTCTTCTGTGGCTCTCAGAAAATTATTCTTTTGAAATCCAGCTCCCTCACTGGCTCTCCTGCTAGTGTTAGCACCTTGCGGTTCAGTCCGTGCTTTGTCGCTAAGCCATTTCAGAGACCCGGCTTCATACCCTGCCAGTTTGCTCCACCTGCCTGACCTCTTGCTGCGCACTGCTCTTTGCCTGATGCTAATTTGGTCACTGTTGCACTTGCTCAATGAGCTTTTCCTACGGATTTTGGATCCTCACAAGTGCCACCGACCCCAAACTGAGTCATAAACTGAGAAGCAGCTCCAGATCTTGTTCTGCCGCCTCTTTTTTCTGACTATCATGTTGGGCTTTTGTTGACCAGTGGGGGTAAAGGGGATTGATGGGAGCATTTTGAACTTCTTTGAAAAACAGGCTCATTTTGTTTTCTATCACAAAAACTCATGCTGAGGAACATGGGTGGTGGGGAGAGGATTCTAGAACATGCCATATGAGAGCGTGTGGGAGGGGAGGAGTGCGTCCCTTGATGACATACTCCATACTCTTCTTGTAAGGCAGATGTGTTCGTGAAGGAATCAACAACCAGGAGTGCTTCATCTATTCCCAGGGGCCTGTCCGGCACTGTCAGGTGTTGGCACTTGGAGACCCTGGGGTCTGAGAGAAGTTGTACTTCCTGCCAGGGCCGGGAAGATGCCGCAACTCCCACCAGGAGAAGAGGAAGCCAGTTAGTTGCAGGCATTTCTTTATCCAAGGCATCCAGAGAGAGCTTCTGCTTCAGTCCAACTCAGCTTGGCTGTTTGTGGTGCAGCCATAAATTATTTAATGCATACCTGTAATAAACCATGCTTTGGCAACAGAAATGGTAGACAACAGTGATGTTGAAATGTAGGAGTCAATCGAGAGCGAAAATACCCTAATAAACCCATGAATTTGCTTCTGCCTGAACCTCCCCATTTCACAGTAGCATTCAGCAGATTAAAAAGTCTTCTATGGTATGCTGAAATATCCCTCAACACTAATGTTAAAAATAGAAAATATAGTGACAATTATACCCAATTTGGCTTTTCATTTATTGACAACGCGCATTGCCCACACCTGCGGTGTGTTATTTGTGAAGCCGTGCTTGCAAATATCACCTAGAAGCCTTTTAAAAATATCTTATCATGTAGAACAATTATATGTAAAAAAGCTCAAAATTTAGAACTCCAAACTTGAGTTCTTAAAAGAAGTTTTTGTCTGTGTAGAATGTCTTGCAACTTAGTAAAACGTCGCCCTGAAGTCAACTCAGATATTTCCTTTCATAAATAATTTAAACTGAATCTGCCAGCTCGGCGTCACATGTCAAAGGAATACAAGGCAAAATGTACCGTAATACTGTGAAGGCTGTAATGTGATCTCCTTGGCGTATTATTTTACAATAATGCTATCCTAGAATGTTTAAATAAAGAAGCTACTTATCATTGCAGATAAGTATGCAAATGATCAGACAAGCCCAAAGGGCGTAGGACAGTGTTAATGTAGTGTTTGCTTTCAAAAAGAGGCTGGGGAAAGCTGGTAGACTGGGAAAAAGTGGCCCAATGGCTGGTATTTGGTAGTTAAGGTATTTACCCTACTTAGCATCTATGCTGCTGAAGCCAGGATTGTGGCTGCCTCGTTGAAAAGTGTACCTGGACTTAGTGTGATCGTCGAATGTGTTTTGTATGTTTTGGGCCTGTTATGCTGACTGTTAATCTGTGTGTAGGACAGCTAGCTTCACAAGGAGTTACAAATAAATGAACCTGATCCTGGCACAAACAATTTAAAAAGGAGATAAAGGAGGAGGGGAAAAGCGAATCCAGATGTTCACATACACGTGTCAATTCCCCACCATAAACGGCAAACATAAACTAAAAAAATAAAAATTTTCAGAAGCACAAAGGTGACTCCTACATTGCAGGTAATTTAAATGATTGCGAAGTGCTTTGTACACAGTTGGTTCTCATTGACAGATAACTATTATTACCACTATTTCTTTCTTTCTTTCTTTCTTTCTTTCTTTCTTTCTTTCTTTCTTTCTTTCTTTCTTTCACTCAATGCATCTATTGAGGACATACAATGGGTCAGGCATGCATAGAGTAATATGCTTGAGTTAAAAAAACTGGTGGTCTGAAATTTAAAGATGAAAACACCATAACTGGGCATTCTTTTTTGGGCTTACTGATGAGCAAAGTGACCTTTTTCTCATGTTCCCATACTGATCATTCTGGCTAAGACTTCATGGCATGTTTTCTGTGTGCCTGAAATTGTGTCGAATGCTTTACTTAGACTGTCCCTCAAAGCTCCTGACAAGTATCTGTAGGGTCGTCTTATTATCATTGTCTTTGTTCTGCAGATGAGGAACCTGAAATCCAGAAAGATAAGGAGGTAGAGCTGGTACTGAACCCCTCAGTTTGTGTTTAGGACCTGGGGTGTGTTAGAGGCTAAAATTTGGATGCTTAGGGTGCCATTCATGACATGATCCTAGGCCCGAGAGTTCTGTTGTTGTTTATGTCTGGAGGAGCCCAAAGCCACTTGCTCTCCTAGGTGGGCCTTTCAGAAAGACTGAGCTATGGGTGCTACATATGACTTGCTGCTGGGAGGTACGGGCTACTGGACGAGAAGGGCCACTCTCTTTTTCTGTCTCTCTGTCTCTGTCTCTGTCTCTCTCTCTCCCTGGCTCCTTTTCTTTTTTCTCTGCTGTCCTGAGCAGCTCTCCTCTCTCCAGGATTTCTACCACACTGCTGGACTTCTGAACCATGAGCCAGAAGGAGTCTCTCCTTTTAGTTGTGGATGTTCAGTGTTCGCTCCACCAAGGAGGAAAGTGGCCCGGACATTTCCAGCAGGTGAAGTGGGGCTGGTCTAAGTCAGATCACGGATTGTAAAGCTGGCTCTGTCCAAGAGGTGAGGACTGGATGAAAGGAATTTGGGAAGGGGAAGCAATACCGAGGATGATATAAAAAATATTCTAGGGGAAGGATAAAGAGGAATCACGCCAAGAAAGGGACAGGCAGAGAGTCACAGATTGTTCTTCAGAGAGCAACAATAAGGACATCAATGTATTCACTTTGGGTAAATGACACAAAGACTATGGAACTTTCCTGGTTTATTGAAAATATGATGCTACTTCCATCTTGATGTTGGGAATTGGAACTAGATATGGAGTTGGCAGTACAAGTGAAATACCTGTAAGACTCAAGTGTTTTACCTAGAAAGATACACTGGCATGCAGAAAGTAATTCAGCAGATACCTCGCAAGGGCAGTCCTGGGAAACCATCTGCTCTACAGATGGAGGGGATCAGATCCAGTTGAGCAGGGAGCCTCGCTGGGTCATGATAGGATCTTTAGCACACAGGACTGGGATGCCTGGGAATCTCCTGCCAGGCATCTGAAGAATTAATTAATCAATTGTCTAATAGGATGGTCTCAGAGTAAAAATGGAGTCACCAAGCAGACCACAGGAGGCGCTCCTGTCTAAGAAGTACCACGTTGAAACCCAAAGGCTATGTGAGCCCGAGCCTGGCAGGTTTCTCACGCTAGGCAGCCTCTTTCCAATCAGCTAGGAAGACACTTTTAACTTCAAAATCACATGGTCCTAAGATCTTGGAAGGAAAGACTAGCGCCTTTCCAGTACCTATGTGGGTTCTGATTGGCCACAAGCTCGCCTTTGGGGTAATTACCATCCTTATGCTGGTGGGACAAGATGTGATTGGATGGCCAACATCCCATGCTGATGAGATAGCCCCTGCCTGCTTTGATCTTACAGGGTGTTGGAGAGCGATGATCTGTGACAGTAACATTATCTGGGACCTGTTACTCTTGGGCAGACACCTTCAGCTGTGTCCTCCAGGCCAGTGCTTTCTGGAGTGTGGCAACGTGGACGTGCCAGTGTCAGTATTGATATAGGGGATGAAACCCCCACCCCGAAAGATACCTGGGCTGATTTTGTGTTTCCTAAAACCAAAGAATGCTTTTTAGGAACAACAGAAGTTAAGAGCGGAATATATTTATTGGGGGAAACAAAGCATCTGTTTGAGAGAGGGACAGAAAGGGGACTTGAATGGGTTACCTCCAAATCTATCTTTTCTAGAGATTTTATAGAGTAAAACCACAAGGTGAGGTGGGTCTAGGGTAGAAAACATGGGAATTCACTGGGTAGGCAGGCATGAGGTGGGACAAAAATATGGTCAACCAATATGTACAATTGCTTAGGTAAAATTGATTAAATCCAGGACCCAATGGGGAAGCGAGTCACATAGCAAGTGGATATGAATACAGCACAGGGGCTCTTCCTGTAGGGGACTGGCTCAATGACTCTCTCTGGCTTCAAGAGAATTGCTAGCTATTTAGCATATCAGTCCCCCCGATAATGCCCATCCCTAGGAAGGTATCGATGATGCCCATCCCTAGGAAGGTATCGGCTGCATTTGTTTACTCTCTGGTCTTGAGGTCTGGCCCCCAGGGCGAGCGTCTGTCTCTCCTGAAGTTGCAAAGCCACCTTGTCTTCCGTATGGTCTCCTTGGGGGTCCAGCCCTGTCTCACTGCCTCTGATATTTTTATGGAACTTAGCTGCCTACAACAGAGTCAGCTATGAAGCGGAACCTTTCTGGGCTCCAACCTCCACTTCGGGTTAGAATTTCTGTGAGCTGGGTAAGGGAACCATCTGCACTGCTACAGCCTTCCAGATGATTGTTCCGCTTTTCCATTTTCCTTATCCAGCTTCTTCCTTCAATTGTTTGCTGATAAGCAGTCAGAGTTGCAAGAAGCCGTGATTTATTTATGCTCAGATGAGACCTTTGTCCTTGACTATCAAGAGGCCCAAGAAACTCCCTACTTAGAAGACATTACTAACCATCCTCTACTATGTATTTTATCCTTTCATCTCAGTGACTGAGAAAGAAAAGTGTTTGCTTTCCTTTAAAATTTTTTTCTTTTTCTTTCTTTCTTTTTTTTTGGTCTGGTAACACATATCACTTAGAAATCCATTTTGTAATCATTTGAACTGGTTTGCTGTAAGCCTATTTGCATAATTCCACATGATGCATGGAAAGAGAGCCAGTGTGTTATTTTTCTGTGGCTAACTACATGGAAAACCCACTTTCTAAGGCAATTACCACTCGGTGCTCCCCACACAGTTGGTGGGTGCTGTGGAGAAGGACACTTTCTGGGCCCAGGACCGCTCAATTGTGGAAAGTGCTCTTTGTGGGAAGTCTCTTTACTTACATTCATAATTTGCATGAAGGTGGTGGCCTGGTGGCTTCAGGTGCACGGGAGGGCGCTGGATTGGAAACTAAAGACGTCCTTCCAGGCTGGCTGAGACGGAGCCTCAGGTGGCGGGGTGGAGGGATGCTGGCCTCTCAGCAGCAGCACCGGAAATGTAAGTTACTCTGGAAATGTAAATCGCTCTTGCAGAAGATCCTATCAGAGTGAGCTGCGTCTTCTTACTGAAACCAGCAGGGCTTTTGAAAGGGGAAAGGCCTCACCTGAGAGCTTGCACAGGCGCAAGAAAGGCGCCAGGAAGGGGCACTGCGCATTCGCAAGGAGTGGTGAGCAGATTATTCCCCGCCCTTCCCTCCCGCCTGGTCCTTTGTTTCTTGTGTTCATCTAGACTTTCCTTACCTCTTACTTTGTTCCCTTCATGTAAATGACGTCATTTTTCTGGCATCTTCCAGCTGCTAAGGTCCTACGTAAGACCCCGGTCCTCAATGATACCTTCTTCCCAGCTGCGTGCTGTGCTAGCATTGCGTGAGTGTCCCAGTTGCGTTTATTGAACATCTGTCACATGCCAGCAAGTGACTGGGTACCAGCGACACAAAGATGATCACAGAACTCGCTTGACAGGGCCCAGCGTGGCTCTGGGGCCCGAGGTCACAGTTACATTACTGGGCCTTCTCAGGCTGCAGTTGCCTGTCCCCTGCTCCAGGGTCAGGGCATGGGGACCTCCTTCTGTGCCCTAGATTTAGCGCACTATTGCAGGTAGTTCAGTTGCTGGAGTCCATGGTGACAGCCCCTCCGCCACCCACCTGCAGATATTTTTTTGTTGTTAGATTCGTTCTCACGGAGGAGGCGAGAGGTAGGTCTCTCTATTCACCATCTCGGACTTCCCTAGTTGATTGTTGACATAATTTTTCCTCATAGTTTGTAGTTATTACTCCCCATGAAATGTGGAATAGAGTATCAGCCAAGTTGGACACTGGCTTACAGTCAACTCACAGGTGTTTCTGGAGCTTTCCACATGGAGCTCACATCTATAGCTCTTACCAGTTTGGACCAGCACTCAGAGGACCCTGCTAGAATCACCCCACTTCCATGCCTGACTTACAAAATCCATCTTGTCATCCTTGTCCTTCTCCCACCAAGTCAGCTTTTCTTTGGATGTATGCCGAGGCGTGCTTAGTTCAAATCCTGACTCTGCCTCTTTTTTTGCCCTGTGACCTTGGGCTATTTACTTAATTTGTTCAAATGTCATTTTCTCAGTCTGTATCATGAATGTAGTAACAGTATTTATATAATACATGAATTAAAGAGGATAATGCCAGTTTTTGCGTTTTAGTAATAATCATTATTTGTAGCTTTTGAAACACTCATTTCTATTCTTTCCTACTGTTGTGTCATTATTAAGTTATAATTATCAGCACTAATGATCTGATGATATTAGATAAAGATATTAGTATACTAGTAGCTAAGTTAATGCATGCGGGTTGCAGTGAACAAAAAGAACCTTGGGGAATACAACAGTGCTGAAATCGGAGGCCGCTTGAAGTCAAGTGAGACATGGAAGCCAATGGTGCACCCTCAGGGGTTGCTGCGGCTACAGTGAATTGTATTTGTAAACCAGGCTGATGTGGCTGAGGTGTTGGGGTCCCTGAGAATGAGAAACTCCTACTGGATAGAGCTCTGAGCTCTCTTTAGCTAAGCTCAGAAGTCCAGACTTCTGACTCTAGGCAAAGCTCAGGAGCTTCTATTAGCCATTCTTTAATGGCGAAATGCTCCATGATATTAGAAGGTAACAGATATGCAAAAGCGATGCTTCACTGCTGACCCCAGCCAACAGGGTCTCCTCCTTGTCTTTCTTCTCTCTCTCTTTTTTATGGCTGGCTCAGCCTGCCCTGGGGGTGGGGCTGATGCAGCCTGTGTTGCCGGGGATTGAACCACAGTCCCTGCAGTTGCCTAAGCTTGCCTAGTCAGGCGCTTTAGACCACTGAGCCATCTCGCCGGCCCTTGTCTTTCTTTTCTTCCCTCATCACTATCACCCATGCTGCCATGCTCATGAGCATCTCCACTCCCTTTCTCTTCCCCCTCCTTTTTTTCTTGGCCAGGTTTCCTGCTGCTAGAGAAAATATGCAGCATCTGCAACTTGAGGAAGAGGTTTACGTTGGCTTCAGCCTCAGAGGTGGCGGCTCACGCTCTAAAACAGGAGCATCGCGGTGGAAGGCCGTGTTGGTATGGAGCTGTTCATTTCATAGCTGCCCAGTGTAGAACACAGGGAGAGAGTGCCAGAGAGGGACCCAGCCTGCAAAGGCACAGCCCTGTGACAGCCTCCTCCAGTGGGATGCTACCTCCTCATGGCACCTTCACGGACGGTTGAAGGTTAGTGAATCAATCCACTGACGACTACAAGGCCCACATAATCCAGCTACGAGCTTTTGTTGCAGGATCTCACTGCACAGCTCAGACTCATAGTGATCCTCCTGTCTCTCTTCAGGAATGTCTATCTGTCTGTCCATCCATCTCTCAACCCAGAGCCTTTGCACAGAGCTACATCCAAAGCATTTTTTTTCTGAGGTAAGTTCTTGTTAGAGAGGCTTAAACTTGCAGTCCTCTTGCCTCAGTCTCCTCAAATTATAAATGTTCACTACTATGCCTGGCTCTAGGAGTTTCTTAATTCAGTCCTTAAGTTGACAGTCAAGACTAATTGTCATATTCTTCTTCCTTCTTCCCCTCTTTTCCCACTCCTCCTTTCCATTTGACCCCCTTTTCTCACTACATCCTTTCCCCATCTAAGTACAAATAAGGATACATGGGATAAAGAGATAGCTCAATGGCTAAGTACCTGCCTGGCAAGCACAAGAACCTTAGTTGGATTCCCAGTACAGACTGCCATGCTGACCCTGGAATCCTGGGCATACTGTGCTGGCTACCAAAACCAGGCATGCTGGTGTGTGCCTGTAATCCTGGGGCTGAGGACACTGAGACAGGAGGATCACTTTGAGTCTGAGCTACGCAGTGAGACCCTGTATCAAATAAATAAATAGAAATAAGGATGCAAATTTTCTGACACTTTGTTCATGGTGCCGCAACTTTAGGGAGCATGGAGCTCTGAGACAACCTTACAGAAATAATTCTTCACCTTCTCAAAGCTTTCTAAAGGGAAAGATTTACATCTCACAACAGGGTATTTTCCCATCATCCCTAGGCATGTTTGCGACCTCTCCTCCTTTACTTCTCACCTCATTCTCCTTTTCCCCAAGTCACCATTCCTACACTTTCCATTACCAAACATTAGTTCACCTTTTTTATTTCATGAAAAATGAAACACAAATTTTCCTAACTGGATAATGAAAATAACAACTGTGTATTGTTATCTTCAAAGTAGCTGCTTAGTACAAGGCCTAAATCAAAAAGATTCCTACAGAAAGAAAACAGATAATAATACCAGCTACCTTCTCAGAAAACTAAGATAAACTATTAGTATAAATGAAACAAATTAGCACATACATTCAAATGTTATGATTTATCAAAATGCAATCAGATAAGATGGATTCTTTCTTACCTTTCTTTAACTCAGCATAATTATTTTTAAATTTTTCAAGATGTATGTGTTACTCATATTGATGACTTATTGCTTTGTGCTGCTAAGGACTATTTCACTGTATGGGTTTTCCAAACTGTATCTGGACATGGGTATCATCTGTGGTTTTGGACCACTACAAAGAATTCTGCAGTGACTGTATGTTTGTGGGTCTTCGTGAGGATTATGCGTTCATTTCTGTTGCTTTTCAGTTTTGGTATTTGCTTTTCATTAGCATATGTGTGTAGCACATGAAGTTCATAATCCTTGTGTAGAGTTGCTGCATGCTGGTGTCACCTCTTAATGCCTTTTGTCATCTCTCCCCTCCTCTCTCCCCACTCTCTCACCTTCCCATCTGAGAGAGACCTACACCCCTCATTCCCATTGCTTATCTTCTTAGGATTTGGGTTTCTCCTGCAAAGAGGTCACGTGACATCTAAGCTTGTGTGTCTGGTTCACTAAACTTCATGTTTCCAACCGCTGCAGATGACTCGAGGTTATCCTTGGGCATAGGCCTCACACTTCCTGTATCGATTCATCAACTGATGGATACATGCACCACTTCTGCCAGAGTTGCAGCGCAGTGTGGTTCTACAAACATGGGTGGGCATGGGTCAGTGGACTGTGATCTCTTAAGTCCTTCAGGAAGACACCTAGAAGTGTTTTCTTTTTTATTGGGGGCGTGTGAGTTCAAGTTCCTCCACATCTTTGTGAAGGCTTAGAACCATTTAAATTCTAGATATTCTGACAGAGGTGTAATGCTATCTTGCTGGGGTTGTCACTTGAATGTCTCTAATGACTCATGCTGTTGAGTATTTTTCATCAGTTCAATTTTCATCTTTATATCTTCTTTGATAAGATTTCTATTCCAATCTTTCATCTAGTTTTTAAAATGAGCTTTTTAAAAATTAGTGAGTTTTGAGGATTCTTGATGCATTCTGGATTCAACCTTTGGTGAAGCGTCATATTTGATTTGCAAATATTTCTCCCATTCTGTGACTTGTGTTCTCATTCTCTTAACTATTTCTTTTGAAGAATAGAACTTTTAATTTTAATGAAGCCCACTTATCAGTTTATTCTTATATGTTTTATGCTTTTGCAGTAGTGTTCAAGAAATCTTTGCTTGGATCATTGTTACAAAAATTTTCACCTATGTTTTCTGAAGGTTGTCGTTAGCTTCAGAATGACCTTGAATTAGTTTTTGAGACGTCATAACACACGGGTCAAAACTTGTTCTGTTTTCTTAATATTAGTCTCTGTATATAGCAATCCAATTGTCCCTCACTGAAAAATTTCTCTCTTGAATTCTTGCAACTTTGTTGAAAATCGATTTCTAAAACATGTGGATCTATTTTCTATTCTTTCCCATTGTTCTATTTTTCTGCATTTATGACAATGTAGAGCCTTAATTGTTACTACTTTATAAAGCCTCTTGAAATCAGGTAGTGTTGATCTTTTCTTAACTTTGCTACCTTTTCAGCACTGCTCTGGTTAGTCCAGGTCACATAAATTAGAGAATTAGTTTGTCAATGCCCACATAAAGAGCCTGCTGAGATTTTGTTTCTTAACTTTTTTTTTTACAATTCTTTTT
>PVKN010013702.1:0-19703 GCA_004027915.1 Capromys pilorides | reverse complement strand
CCTTACATTTCATTATAAAGTCCACATTTAATGCAATTTATATTTGAACTATAAAGTTTTTCTGTAAGTTGAAACATGACCTATAAAGGTTTCTATACCCTGAAGCAACATTTTGGAAAGAAATCAATTGGTCCTTTTTTATTTTATTTTATTTTTTTTACAGAAACCATTGGCCATAGGAGAGATAAAGGAAAAACTTCACTGTACTGATTGAATGACCATGCCTATAGTAAATTTCTAAAAGGCAACTATCCCATACAGCTAAAATACATTAGGTTATTAGATTATAGAAATCCTCAAATTCAGAATTTGGATCTTTCATCTAGTTCATATATATACTCCCTCTTGTAATAGGTAAGACCACAGATATGCCCTATGTCTCTCTGTCCAAATCAATACCAGCTGGACTTGTTACTTGTATTTTAGGCAGCAATCCTAACTGTCATATACAACTGATCCCTGTGAGTCCACAAGACCTTAAAATTTCCTTCAGTGGCTTGACTCATCCAGATTCAGACCTAAGACATGTGACCTTTGTTCCTCATGAGAGCCCACACTAGAAGCTAAGATGTCTTCTGTTGTGTCTGATGGATCTACACCATGTAAAGGTCAACCAGGCGATCATGGCTGCAAGTCAGCAAGGCTGGGGATACCACAGCCAATGATGAGCTGCTCCTAGACAAACTTTCCTCGGCCCCTCGCCGAACTATATTCAATCAGCACCTGTTACAACACACAGTACCAGGGTTGGGGAGACAGCTCAAGGGCTGGGGAGAGAGCTCAATAGAATAAGCGCTACCAGGCAATGCAGGGTCCTGACTTCGATCCCTGGTACCAAAAAAGAAGAAGAGGAAGAGGAACAAGACACAGTACCGCCCATACAAACTCCACCCCCGACCCAGCCAGATAAATTCTTTGCAGGCCTACTTCCTCCCCAGGCACCCTTGCTTCTCTTTGGTAGCCCTCCTGCACCAAGAAATAAAGGATTTCTTTACTTTCTCTTGCTTTTTTTTTGTGCCAAAGGAAGGAACCTTACAACCTTACAGTGCCCAGGTTAGTTCTGTGGTCCGTGCAGGGTCATTCATCTGCTGCTTTCTGTGGCACCAAGAAAGTCTGAACCAGCCCAGGTTTATCAATACCTTAGGAGAACATCATGTGTTCCTACTATGGCACCAGCTGTGCATGCATTTTTTCCCAGAGAGAAATGGTAATTAACAACTAATATGTGAGTTAATAGAAGCCCAGGATTTATGAGTGTGTGTAGCCCGTTTCCATCTGCTTGCATTATCTATGCAGGCAGAGAGCTGCCCAAAACAGTAAATGCAAGCCTGTGCTCCTGCCCCAGCTCTGAACCACCAAGACCCACCCCACTAAGTGTATGTGCGTACTTCTGAAACAAACTGTTCATTCCATGTAAAACCACACTCCACTCTCTTTATTTAAATCATCAGTGTTCAGAGAATAAAAGATGAAGGGGTGTCTGCTCTGTGTTCACTTGGTTCTGCAGAGGACAACAGAACACTGGCATTCAATTAGAACTAATTTCCTTCTCAATTTCATAGATAAGCATGGCTCAAGTATTTCTCATCTGCAGGAGGTAATGAGATTTAATCTGCTCCCTCCTCTACATTCTGCAAACATATTTAACAAATTAGCTCAGGACTCTTCCAAATGGAGTTGTCCAAGAGATTTGCTAAGGAAACACGTTAGATCTGGAAAACTTCAAAAATTCCAGGGCAACATCTCTAGGTTGCTAGGTGCCCCGCCTTTCAATTCAAAACACCAACTTTGACTTGAAATAATTGTTTTTCTTCTCCCACTTTCCCCTGCCCCAGCTCACTTCGTCACCCCCAGGAGCCAACTCCCCGGCTCGCTTCGAATTCCCTTCCCTGAAGAATCAAAATACGACTGGAAGTTGTCTTAGTTCTGTGCGTTCACCTCCACAGCAGATATTGCTATTGTACTTTACTATAACTGCTTCGTTGTCCACGTCACCCATGAGGACGAGTCCCTAGACGGCGGAACCAGACCTGCTTTTTCCCACTGTTATAGCCCCAGTCCTGTCCGTGCTATAATAGGTGCTTAATAACCATTTGGCAGAAGGAAACACCTTTCCAGTGACACACCGGGAAAGCAGAGAGCGTGCGCCTTCCGCCGCGTCCACAGCGGGGCGCTACAGGGCGGGTCCCTAAGCCCCGCCTCTTAGGCCCAGACCCCACCCACGAGAGCAGTGCCTGTCTGCGCCCCAACATCGAGTTTACGACCAAATTACGACCGAGTTATGACCAAGACTCGCCTTCTGAGCCCTGTCCCTTGCCTGGACTTGGCCTTGACTTAAGCCCCGCTTCTACTCCCACACAAGACCCCGCCTCCGAACCAGAACATCGCCCACCCCACCGCGCCTCACCCATGAGTCCCTCGTCCCAGCCCCGCCCCGAGCACGTCCGGGCAATTGGTCCCGCCCACAGCCCCGCCCCCTGATAGCCTCTTCCTGGTCCCTCCCCAAGCCCGAGCTGCCCCTCCCACCCCACCCTGGCTTCCGCCAGTCTCTCGGCAACACTGGCCCGGCCCCGCCCCGCCATGGCGCCAGAGGAAGCCACTGGGAACGTGCCCCTGCTTCGGAGTTTCGAGCGCCGCTTCTTGGCTGCGCGTCCTCTGCGCTCCTTCCCCTGGCAGGTGCGGGGGGCGCGCGACGATACCGGGCGAGCGGGAAGTACGGGGCGGACCTCTGGAGCGGGAATTGGGGCCCTCCCGCACTTTCAGTCTGCTTCCTGAGCAAAGGAAGAAAATTTCCTCCCGCTCGCCTTTTCGATCGGACTTTAAGGGGCCTAGATCATGCGCATGTTATGACTACGGATGATCATGTCCGTGGTCTGCTAGTCAATTGATCACCTTGGTCATTGTCGAGCAACCGCCTTGCCAACTGTGAAAGGAACCACGCTCTCTTGAGTGCGGGGATCAGGTCATAGCGCCGTCACTCTTGTCAGGCATGGGCAACATCATCTCAGAGGTAACCTGATGGGAGAAAGACCTCTGATGGGCGCCAAATGCACACGTACTGGGGACCCGGGTTCTAGTCCCGGCGAGTGGTCTTTTGTGTCAGTGGAGGGGTTTAGTGGACCATGCCTTGAATTATAATTCATGTGCGGTAAGCCCACTGACTCGTCAGTTTGGATACATACTCCTCCCTGGTCAGCTGTTGGTGTTATTTCATCCACATAAAAACATTCGGCACTGGTCAAGAGGAATATGTGTATTTTTAGCTCATAATGGAAACCGTGTTAGCATCCATAGGTCCTGATTCAATCAGATAACATTGTTCATGTATCTGTATTAATGTGCTTTCTTAGGCTTGCCGGAACCAGTGCAGGCCTGGAAAACAACCTTGCTTTGAATCTGGCCCACCCCCATACATGCTGTGTGACCTTAGACAAGTGACTAGATTTCTCTAGGCCATTATTTTTAATTAGTAAAATGAGAGGTATAATGATATCGATTTCACAGGGCTGTTGTCAGGATTACCTCAGTACAGAAGCCCTTGGATGCGCACCTCACTAGTGTTATTACTCAGTTTCCCTGCATTCACTGAATGCCTTCAGGGAGCCAGACACCTGGGTCAGCAGTACCCATTACAGATGAGGCGCTACTCAGGTAAGAAAACTAGAAAACAAATAAACCAGAAAATGCCAAAAAGCCAGTAACACAGAAAAACGGTAAATGAAGCAACTGGGGACACTCACCAAATAAGGGAGTCAGAGAAGGCCTCCCAGAAAGGCAGCATTTGAGCTGAGATGTGCATAATGGTGCAGGAAGGGTAAAGCCCCTGTGGTAGAAACAAGCCTGCCAAGCTTAAGGAGCAAAAAGGGGGCCAGTGTGGCTGGAGTGGAGTACGAGGGATCAGACAGGGTGGTTGGGCATGGAGGGCCTTTTTGGAGTGTGGCGAGTACCCTTGGAGAAAAGTGGCTTGCCCTGCATCTCAGCTGAGACAGTCTGTCAAGAGCCTGCTGTGCTCCAGTAAGAGGACAGCATAGCTGGGCCTAGCATCTGCACATTCTGAGTCTCCTTAAGTTTAACCCAGGTGTCAGGTGCCAGGCAAGCCTATGAGCCTTGATGCTATTGCTCCTCATTCCTAGCTCATCCGTTCAGCCAAAAGCTGCTCTGTGGCACAGGTGGTGGCCCCTGAACAGCCAGGGAAACTGTAAACCAAGAGTCAATCTTCTGACCTTCCTCCCCGACTCAGCCAGGGTGTATGGCCTGTGACATCCAAAGATCAGGCTCTGGCTTCCCACGGCTTCCACTTAGCACTTTGTCAGCATGTTCACTGTATCACTGTATGTTCAATGTTCCCTCCTCTCTCTCTCTCTCTCTCTCTCTCTCTCTCTCTCTCTCTCCAAATAGATACTGGAAGAGAAATTAAAGAAATCACCAGATTCTGAGCTGCTGCAGGAAGTTTTGCAGAAGGTAAGACCCTCAGAATCACTGGGATGAGTAACCAGGCCCTCCGCTTGCCCATGAATACCTGGCAGAGGAGCCGCAGGTGTACCTGTGTCCTGCAAGGACATCCACATTTACAGAACAAAACCATCTATGTCCATGCTGAATATGGGTTGGTGTCAGTCCCTCAGATAACACTGGCTCTTCTGTTTTCTTAGATGAAGATTGTGTCTTAGTTACTCTTCTCTCATTGCTGGGACAAATACCTGACACGCAAGCTTAGGGAAGGAAAGGTTTATTTAGCTCACAGTTACTGGAGGTTTCAAGATACTGCCCCCACTCTGTAGGGTCTGGAGGAGAGGCTGGGTGCTGCCACGTCCAGGATAATCCACTCCATACGTCTAAGAGAGGCCACCAGGCCTAGGGGAAGGGGAGGTCTCATACTGTCAGTTTAACAGTTTGGCACCTCCTTGGCCATGCCCTGCTTATGAGGCTTTGGGGGGAACAACTAGATACAAACCATAACAAAAATACCAAAATATACAAAAATATGCATGAGAGACTGGAAGTTAGGGAGTGTTTCTAAACCATGCATAATGAAAACAGAGATGGGAAGAGATTTTAGCACTTGTGAGCTGCTTGGAGACTTCTCTGCATTGACAGCAAAAATAAGGAGGCCGGTCTTGCCCTCTCATGTCTCTAGGACATAGATGGACTCTGGCTTGGTGGAGGTAGGGTTTATGGGGTAGAGACGGAACCGTGACCCATCCTGGCTTGCTCTCATGCTGAATGGGCCATGTAGGCCAAGGGCAGATCACAAAACATCCTGGACCTTAATTTTCTTAAGTGGCATAAGCCTTCTGAAAGGTCAAAGCTGTGATCTCCCTCTATCTTACTCTTTACTCGTTGCTAGGACAAATACCCGACACTCAGAATGAAGGAAAGAAAGGTTTATTTAGCTCACAGTTTGTGGAGGTTTTAGTTTATGCTCCGCTGGCTCCAAGGCAAATGACAGCAGTTTATGGCGGTAGAAAACAGTGACGAGCAGAGGAGGAACAACAGCTGTGGCATCCATCAAACCTCTCTCTTCCAAATTGTGTGCCAGCGCTGCACTGTGAAGATCAGAGCTAAGTAGTGCAGCTGCGACGATCAAGCTCCTCCAAAGACCAGGACTTCTCCAAGGAAGTGGGGCAGGGTAGGGCCGGCCCACAAAGTGGTCCTCAACTCATTTTTATATACTTTTTGTGTTTTGAGTCACTCTGGGATGGCCCATCAGGCCCTAGGGTAGAACCAATCACACCCCAGAGTGGGACTAATCACATCCCAGAACAGGCCCTCCGCATCCTGCAGGATGGGGCCCTCACAGCCCTGGACCCTTACAGCCCTGAATCTGCTTCCTTGAGTTGACACAGTGTATCAACTACCACACCCTCCCAAGAAAGAAATGTCCAGAAGAATGTTTTCATACAAATTCAGAGGAGGCATAGACACTTGTAGCCTGCTACCATCCCTGTCCAAGGAGCCCAGGTCAAGAATTCCTGACTGGTGAGTGAACCTAGAAAAGACCAGGCTAGAGCATGGGGAGACTTGAGAGTGGTATAGCTGGTCAGGACCACGAATGAGGATGAGTCTGAGGTTTTGGTCTTGCAGCCTAGTGATTTCCACCCAGAGCAGCACACCCCAAGACATGGAGAGAGTAAACAACAGAGAGCCACTTTAAAACCTAAATAAATGAGTACTGAGGCTTGAACCCCAAGTTTGAAGCCAGCCTGGGCAATTTCCTGAGACTTTCTAAAGAAAGAAAATAGAAGCTAGGGGTGTAGTTTAGTGCTCCTTGGTCTCAATCCTTACACTACAAAACAATATGATAATATAGTTACTTGTCAATTAAACCTGTATAAAGTTAGAAATAAATGAATCCTAATCCAGGCGAACTAGACAGCCCCTGGGAGTTGCATGTGCATTCTATGGTCCTTGGAAAAGTCTGCATTTCCCCCATCCCATGCAGCACCCTGCCTCTCCCTCAGTCCCATTACCCTTCACACCCTTTCCCAGAACGCCACACATTCTGCTTCAGTGTTTGCCTCTAGGGTTCTGCTGCTGTCTAGAACTCAGTCCTCTTGTCCTTGGTTTCTTGAGGTTTCAACTGAGGCCTCAGTCCTGAGAACCACGTGCCCCCCTCTATCCCAGGTAAAGCCCTGTCCTTGGTCCTGTTTGGTTCTCACTCATCTCTGACCTTGTTCCTCAGCCTGGGGCTGGCACTCCAGGAGGACCTGGTGCCCACTGTTGGACTGTCCCCTTTCTGGCAGAACCAGGTTCTCTAATGATTGTCCCACAGACCCGGTTCCCACTGGCCACCCCAGAGCAAAGAGCTGATTTGTAGGTACAGAGTCCTAATGGGGTGGTGACATTTTCAGAAAAGAGCTCTTGTCTTAAGACTTGGTCCTGCAGATGCATGTGGTAATCCTGTGTCTCTGCACATCTCTGCTGAGGCACTGATAACTGCTTTTACCCTCGAGTCTCATAGCTCACAGGACACTTAGGACAGCCTGTTGTGTCCTTCCCGCAGACTGTGAAGCATCCCGTGTGTGTTCGGCACCCACCCTCAGTGAAGTACACCCGATCCTTTCTCTCGGAGCTCATTAGAAAGGTCAGTGGGGGCCCTTTCTGTCCAGAGCTGACTACATGTAGGATCCTGATTGGGCTTTGCCTCAAAACTCACACTCTTCCCACCCCCTGTGAGGCAGCCAGCTGCTCAAGTGGTTTGACCAACAGGTGGCAGGATAGGGCAGGCACGGGGAGGACAAGGCTCTTTGCAGCAGCTGCATCTCCTCTGAGGCCTCCTTCTGCCACCAGCAGGCCCTGACCCTGAGTGCTAGAAGCCCACCTTGTCCCTGCTTTCTCCCAGCCCCGCTGGGTCTGGCAGTGCCCTGCTCTCAACCACTGTCTTGGTAGCTCCCAGATCCCTGCTGGAAGTCCATGCTTTTGCATTACCTTTCTAAGCAGTTTCTTCAGTAAATTCTCCCTGCTGAGTTCCCGGCTGGCTCTTGCCCATACTGTCACAGGTATGACCTACTTGGTTCAATACTAGACAGATACAGAGGGGATTCCTCCATGGCTGGTAGCAGATCTGCTTCACCAACCACTAAACAAAAAGGCCACACCTCACTGGACTTAGCACACAGAAAATCCTTGCTCCTTTGTCACTTCCACCCCCGGTCCTCCCAGAACCTGAAGTGGTCAGTTATTAGATTAGTCCTGTACTACCCCACAAAAGGTGTGACACAGGGTAGAAACCCACATCCTACAATATGTCACACCCATCCTGGTGGGTTCTGCCAGGTCTAACTTTGAAAACATTCTCCACCTAAGATTGCCAGAGCTGTCCCTCAGTCACTGGTAGTTCTTGTGGGAAGTGTGTGCTGCCCTAGATCATGCTATCCTAACCCCTCCCTACCTTTCTTTGAGGTACCCCCTTGCTTCCTCCAACAAGGAATATTTGTATGCTGGGTGCCTTCTGTTCATCCCAACATCCCTCTGAGTTTTGTGGAAATTGGGCTGAGTGTTTGCACATGTGCCTCATATGCACAAGGCCTTGGATTCCAATCTCAGCATCAAAGATGTGAAAATCATCCAGCCATGTTCACAGATGAGAGCAAAGATACACGGGCAGAGTCTTGGTATTGTGTGGGATGGTCAGCTTGGGCCTTTGGGCTGAAGTTTCACTCTGCCCACCAGCATGAGGCTGTGCACACAGAGCCTTTGGACGAGCTGTATGAGGCATTGGCAGAGGTCCTGACTGCTGCAGAGTCCACCCAGTGCCACCGGAGCTATTTGCTGGTATGAGACACACACCCTCCTCCCCTCAGGCCATCTCTCCATTTGTGTGATTTAAGGATGTTAGATGGACAGAACCACGCAGCTTGTAACCTGAGATTGGCTGCTTCTTGCCTTCAGCATGAGACCCATCTGGTTGATGTGTCCCATGCCATACTGAGGAGTACTCCCCAGTGTGGATGTACCAGTTTGCTTAGCCAGCCTGACCTGCAGGACTTACTCTGCCCACTTCCATGTCACTGGGTTAATTCTGCCAACTCTCGGCACAGCCGTCAGGAACCCCACTCACACTCTGCGAAAGCACAGCCATCGTGTCTCATGGCACCACAGGCCTGGTCACATGGGACGCTGCCCTGTACCTCGCAGAATGGGCCATCAAGAACCCAGCAGTTTTTGCTCACAGGTAACCTTGACACACAGGACGGGCCACTAAGGTGGGTGGGCCCTGGCATGGTCACAGACATGTGACCTTTCTCCCACGCAGGACTGTCCTTGAACTGGGCAGTGGTGCCGGCCTCACAGGTCTGGCTATTTGCAAGATGTGCCACCCCAAAGCATACATCTTCAGTGACTGCCACAGTCGTGTCCTTGAGCAGCTCCGAGGAAACATGCTGCTTAATGGCCTCTCATTAGAGCCAGATGCCGTCACTGATGCAGAGAGACCCCTAGTGATGATGGCCCAGCTGGACTGGGAGGCCGCTACTGTCCCTCAGCTCTCTGTCTTCCATCCCGACGTTGTCATCGCAGCAGGTAATCCCCAGTCCAGGAGGCTGAGCATGCGGCTGCCTTGTAGGTCTGGGCTCAGGGACAAGATGTTGAGGCGTGAACTGCAAGGGCCTTTAGGTGACATCAGAACTTAGGTGCTTCCTGAATGTCCTAAAGCCACAGTCCCTGTCTGGTGACAAACCCACTCACCAGAAGGACCCTACTGTCCAAAGAAGGTCTGAAGTGGACAGTATAGGTCCAGGGTACCAAGCCAGTCTCATCCCTCACCTAGATGCACCCAAGCCAACCCCATGTCCCTCTCAGCATCCCAAGAGGACACTCAGTTAACATCCAGTTCCCATGGGACATATGAGCCACACACTAGCCCTACTCACCCCTAACCCAAGATGCCACCTTTCTCTGCCAGGATCCCACAGACTATGCCATCACCCATGCCTCAGATATGGGCTGGCACTGGCCACAGCCACTCTGGGTCATTCCAGGGCCTCAGAGCAGCACAAGCCTCCCAAGCCTATGTCTAGCTCACTGCCAGTTGCCCAAACCCAGTCCTGAGCCAGGCCATGGTGAGACCACAGGAGTCAAGTCAGGGAACAAGAACTAAATGACCCCTTCTTGTCAATGCTGACTGATCTGCTCTGTATGTCTGTGTCAGAGACCAGTGTCATCACCGTGTCATGGCCCTGGCTTCCCGACTGCACCTCTCGATTCTAGATCCAGGCCTTTATCTTTCAGAGACAGTGGGCCACCACAGGCCCCATCTTTCCCCTTCCCACTCAGCAGTGCTCAGTGTCCAGTCCTGGGTCTCCCATGGCAGTCAGGCAGACAGCATGCTCCCCAGTTGGCAGGTGTGGGAAACCTGGGCCTGTGCTGCAGCTGAAGGATCTGCAGCTGTGGAAACCTGGTTATTTGATTCTAAATCCAAATGGGCAGCCTTTTGAGTAACTCAGGCATTTCCTTGTAGATGTGCTGTATTGCCCAGAGGTGATCCTCTCACTGGTTGGAGTTCTGCAGAGGCTTGCTGCCTGCCACAGAGACCAAGCTCCTGACGTCTACGTAGCCTTCACTGTGCGCAACCCAGCAACATGCCAGCTGTTTACCACTGAGCTAGGTGAGCCCCAGACCTGCAGGCCACTGCTGTCCCATGAGGGCTCCAGTAAAGCAGGAATCAGGAAAGTCAAAGGAAGCCTTAGAAAAAAGCCAAGAGGCCCCAACCCACACAAGTGCACAGAATCCAGGCAGAGGCAGGGCCAGTAAGCAAACAGGTGGGGGGCAGCTGAGCAGGTAACCAGGGGCCTAACACCAGTGACCCTGGATTTGGTTTTTTATAACTATTTTGTTTAAATTTATTTATTTATTGGGTACAGGATATACTACACAGCTCGGACTCATAATGATCCACCTGTCTCAGTCTCCCCAGCACTGGGATTACAGGCATGTGCCACCATGCCTGATGGGTCTTTGTGCTTGCCAGGAAGGTGCTTAGACCACTGAGCTATCTCCCCAGCCCTAATTTTTAGAGGTTTTTTAAGCCTAGATGTGTTTCCGGTTTCATAAGCTGCAGGGCCTGTTTCTTCATCTGGAAGATGGAGGTTGTAGGAGATGGCAGTTGGCATCAGTTAGAAAAGGTTCTGGCCCATAAGGTAACAGCACAGGCCTAAGAGGTGGATCATTGTCACCCCTGCATGCACTCATCTTTCTTCATCTGCCTCATGGCAACATCACCTCAGAGATGCAGCCTCAGTCACACTCAGACTGCACTCAGCACACAGGGCACTCGTGACAGTGTGGGAACTGTGGTCATGAGCACCCCATAAGGACAGCAGGGGGCAGCTGTAGAGAAGGGCTAAGGGGCTTACTATTTGCACAACCCTGAAATGGAACCAGTGGGCCAGGTACCATCCTCAGACACGGTTACCTGTCAGCCACCACATCTAGGTGGAGCCCAGCCATCACCCTCTCTCACCTATAAGACACTGGACCACAGGGAAGCTGGGGGACTGCACCACAGAGCCCACAGGGACTCCATCCAGACAGCCCACCCAAAACCACCGCCTCACAGTCAAGAGCACACCAGGCCCAACCAGGGCATTTCACGTGGAACCTAGTGAAGGACAGAGCTGTTCTTCCTGGCCCCACAGCAAAGCCTCTCCCAGCTGTCCACAGGCTCTGCAGGGAGTGGAGGTCCACCCAGATGCACAGCTACAAGGGACGCGCACATTAATCATGGAGCAAACAAATGAGCTCCCAGCGCTCACGGGGGATGATGTAAAGCCCTGAGAAAGTGACATTCTTTGAGTGCTCATACAGAAAGATAGTACCAGAAGTATATGTTAAGTGGGGGGGGGAAAAAATGAAGTGTCAAACAGTATGTATAAGCCTATTTTTTATTCACTGTCTTTCCATGGGGGAGGGAGTAGAGCAGGGGTAGAACACTTGTCTGGCAGGCACAAGGCCCTGGGTGCAATCCCCAGCTCTGCAGAAAAACCAATTTGTCTTTATGCGTTACTAGACCCAAGGGAATTTCTAGAATACACACGTTACACTTGGATGGTGGGATCAGACACTTGGCATGCCTTTATGCCATACTATTTCATTTTTATAAATGCTAACTTTTCATCTGTAACAAAAACTGTATTAAGAAAGCATCCTGGTGAGCAGCTCACTAGTTTGTGTGCATATAGATGACATGAGCCCCTCTGGCCTTCGGGAAGAACACCAGCAGAGATGTCAGGCAGATGAAGGTTTGCTTCTAAGCTCCTCTCCCATACCAGTGGACTGGGCAGAGAGATAAGAGAGCAGCAAGGAACCCAGTCAGGCGGGGTGGGATGCGGCCATACCTTGGTGTCACTGCTAATGTCCACAGACTTCTAGTCCCATCTTGGAGCTGCCTCTAAGCATCCAGGTGGGCCCAGAAATCTATGAACCAAGCAAACCAGCACTGACACAGCCACAGCTGCAGCCTGTCCTAACTTCCCTGGGCTGATGGATGCCTGCTTGTTCTCAACACCTCCATCCTCAGAGAAATGTACTGTGTTTCCAGGGCAGGCCAGGATCCTGTGGGAAGCAGTGCCTCCTCACGAGCGGAAGCTATTCCCGTATGAAGAGCACTCAGAAATAGCAATCCTGAAGCTCACACTATAGGTTTCACCAACAGTTTGGAAGATTATTATGAAAATTAAATCACCCCAGTGTGCCGTGCCAGCCCCACCCCTGGGGCGCACTGAGACAGCGACTGAGACTAGGCACAGTGACACGTCTGTAATCCCAGCACTTGGGAGGCTGAAAACAAGGATCACTACAAGTCTAATCTGTGTAGTGAGGCCCTGTATCCCAGTACTAAATACATAGAAAAGAAAATTAAATCAGTATCATGCAAACAGTTTTTCATGTGGAAAAGCTGATGTAAAACTTTTCACTGAACTTCAGTGTCAGAAGAATGTCAAATAAGGAACCCCAACCTATTCTAATAAAATACAAACCAAGTGTGTGGGTGTTCCCTTTCTGTCCACAGTTGTGGTTCATCATCATCACCCAGCAGGAACATAGTTTGGCTCAAAGACAGGTATTTTGTTTGTACAGATAAACATGTCCATTTCTCTAGTGTGTATTTATCCCCAGCCTGCACACTCAGCCCTTCTTTAAGCCAAGACACCTGGACGTGTGATGTCTCTCTGGCTTAGAGCAGCAGGGCACCACTTACAGGCAGCATTGTGGCTGGGAGCTCAATACAGCTGGGAGAAGACAGAAAATGAGGCATGAAGAGAAGCTGCAGGGGTCACAAGAAGTAACAAAAAAGCAGTACAACTGGAACAGAAAAAGTATTTCAGCACCTGAAGAGCCCACAATGGACTGGTTAGTCTCCTGGTCATTCCCCAGGCAGCACCACTGCTGTGCTTCTGGCCGCTGAAGGGCGTGCTACTCAAAAGCAAAAAGGACAGGGACTGGCGCCAGGTGAGGGTGCAGTGGGGAGGCCTCATCTTCCACACAACAGCTGTGACTCCACCACCCAGCACAACCTGCTCAGGGTTTCAGTCACCAGTGGAATCAGGAGTCCATAACCAAAGGGAGCACAGTCCGCTGCCAGCTCTCATGCCATCGAAGCTGCTCTGACTCCCGGAGGTTCTTCCGGAACCAGTTTAGTTTGCCAGCTGGATCAGGAAACTTGGATAAAAGCATCTACAGGAAAATAAAGCTCAGAAGTTAATTCGTCAATACAGCTCTGGCCACGGGATGCCCACTGTAGTGGTCAGTATCACCTCAAGTCCCACTGCCTGCCTGCCTGCCTGCCTGAGCCTTCGAAGAGGCTTATCTCCTGGTCTCCCACACCCTGTGTCCTGGTGTACACCTGGCCTCAGCCAGCGAATCTCACACCTGCCAGAGAGGAACAGGCTGTGTCTGTACTTTGCTAAACAGCCTACATTAGGATTAGCAAACCACAGCCTGCAGGCCAAATCTAGCCCACCTGTCTTGGTAAGAAAAGTATTGTTGGAAGCCAGCACCTTTGTCTAGGAGGCTGGCAGCTGCTTCCATGTGACAGTGAGGTGAATGGCTCTCAGAGATGCAGGACAAAGCCTGAAATGTTTTTAACAGGACCTTTATAAAAAATGTCCCCAGATCTTTCAATTTTCAAGCATGACAGTTTGTTCATTTTTGTGACAAGAAAGTATGCTCTGTAGACTCCAACCTGTCCCATGTGTCTGCACAGCTCCGTGCCGTGATCCTGCTTGCTCCCTGAAGAGCAGCATGTCCATCTGTGTGAGGTCAGCTCCACACACCCCGTCAGGGCCTGTCCCAACCTCCTGTGCCCACGGGAGGGCTGCATGCATGGCAGCCACAGCAAGGGAGGCCACCTCTGGGGCCTTTGCTCCTTCTCTTCTCCCTCTGCATTGCCTCCAGACCCTGCAGAGTCCCACCATGACACAGGAGTGGGGCAGAGAACAGACTCCACACCCTCCGAGCTGCAACACGGGCAGGCACGTTACCTGCAGCTGAGATGCCAATTCCTCTGCATCCTCGAAAACCAGGCCATTTTCTCCATGTTTTACTAGCTCGTGTAAACTGTGGAGAGAAGCAAGGGAGGCCTGAGAGCAGCCCATGCCCTGTGGTTCCCAGCTGGGCTCCCAGTTCCCCACCCGGCTCAAGTCAAAGATGGGGGCCAAGGACCCTCAATCACACTCAGTGAGACTCTGAGATCCAGTGTTTATACATAGCCTGGAAGTATACATGTCCCAATGCCACCCTAATTTGGAAGGACACATGTCCCAATGTCACCCTACTCTGGAAGGACACATGTTGCCATAACAGCCCACCTGAAAGGACACATGTCCCAGTGCCATCCTAATCTGGAAGGAGGTCCTCAGAAGCATTTGGTCCTTTTGGACATCTACTTTTCAAGGACAACATACCTCTAGGATCATGTCTACATCTTTTTTCTGCTCTTGCCCTGTGCTAAGGCCAACATAGGCCCCTGGGAACAGGTTTCTAGGGTCATCAGCAGACTGACCCTGAGATCAGCTCACACAAGAGTCTAACACTTAACTTGCAACCAGTGGTGCGTCTCTGAGCAGGTGGGCACATGGCCCCTGGGGCCACTGCCCTTTCCAATATCCAGAAAGAATGAGTCACACAAGTGCACACATCTCTAATGGATCTCAACCCAACTACACAAGTTCAGCTAAAAGGAACAAGGGAGGGAGAAAGCTACACACAGTATATAGAAAAGCCAGCCATTATTCTCTTTTATGAACACAAGGGGGGTTCATGTTTAACACATGCATGTTTCTATTCACGTGAGCCAACTATAGTTGGGCCTCAGTATCCATAGGGGCTTGTTCTAGGAGCCCCTGGGATACCCCCAATGTACCTATTTCTTATGTAAAATGTTACAGTACCTGCATACAACCTAGGCACATCCCCCTCTAAACCTTAAGTCCTTTCTAAGTGATGCATAATACCTCATAGCCTGTAAATGCAATGTAGTTTTATGCTGTATTGATTGGGGATTAGGGAATAAGGAAAAGAGAAAAGTCTGCACATTGAGAACAGCTATAACCCCACAGATGTGGTTCTGATCCCCACAGACTGAACCCACAAGTCAGGTAAGCCACAGATAAGACTATCTTCCCGAGGGGCTCAACCCAGCCCCAGGAATCACAAGAGTCCTGACCCTCGGTGCAACTCTACCTATGCCATCCCGCAGCTGCACATCTGAGAAACGGACCTCAGGAAGATGCAGTGCACACCTACCATTTGAAATTTACAGCACACACAGGCAAGCAGCACCCAAACATGTCCACCACCTTCATGGGCAGGTCCAGACCACTGGAGGACTTGTGCAGAGAGACACCCAGGTCTGCTGACCCTGGGGATACATGGGGTATGTGATGACAGCCATACATGCAACGACTCCTCCCTCAAGAGTCTGGAGATCATAGAACATCCCCAACCAACAATGTACCCAAACAAGTGGCAAGGCAGCCTGGGAGGGACAGATGCTGCCCAATTGCCACCAACCATTGAACCCTATCAGCAAATGCCTCAATATTTTTATGTAAATTAACTCCTTTCCATTTATTTTTTTTCTGTGTGGAGAAAGAAGTCCAAGGGCTCTCTACTGCTAAGTACATCCCCAGCCCCTTACTTTTTTGAGACATGGTGTTATTAAGTTTCCCTGGTGGAACTCAAACATGTGATCCTCCTGCCTTAGCTTCCCTCAATGCTGGGACTACACATGCATTCCATTCTCAGCTTCAAGTTGATTCACTTTTTCTTTCAGCCACAATTTATTTTAAAATAAGGATGCATAAAGCTCTGGGTACAACCAAAAAAAAAAAAAAAAAAAAAAAAAAAACACCTCTCAAAAGAAAAAAATTCTGTCAAGATCATAAAGACATTTGGGCAGAGGGAATGATGATCACACAGCTTTGTGAGTGTAATGAATGCCCTAAGTGCACACAATGTGGCTAAGATGAAAATTTTGTTGTACACCTTTTACTGCAATAATCTGTACAGGTTCCACAGAGGGTGCAGCTTGGCTGAAGCAAGATGTGAAGGCCAAGAGCTCTCAACCCTCTCAGGACCTTCCAGAAAACAGCCTGGGCCCCAGGCAGGGAGGGTCAGCACACCTGGAAATGGCTCACACCTTCAGCCTGAAGCTTCTAACACACTGCCCCAGCTGGCCTCCAGGGCAGGGCCCAGCCAGCTGGACAGCCTAAGCTGGGAATGGCTTTAACACTTTCTTTATTACAATAGTAATAAAGAAAACCAAAGACTATGCCATAGAACCATGGAAAGCCTACACCATCTGGCCCCTCTTAGAAAAAGCATGCAGCTTGCCCTCGGCCCTCCTCAATACAGACACCTATCTCCCAACAAAGCCCTCTCACCTAGAAGCAGGGGGTAGTCCTCAGCTTCCAACCATGGGGTGCAGACCTGGATGCGCTGGAAATGCTTCTGGCTGATGAGGCGGGAGTAATGTTCCTTCAGAGGCCCTTTGCCTTCACAGAGAAAAGCACTGCACTGGACTGTCTGCCATAAAGCCTGGCCCCAGACTCCCAGTGAGACAAAGCAACCGCTTCCCAGCAGCCCACCTCATCAGGCTCCCTTCCAAAGACCACAGGAGGAATCCAGGGCCCAGCAAGGTGTGCCCCCTGACCACCAAGACAGCCCCAGCACATGCAGGCAGGCAGCCTCAGGCTGAGCACAGGGCCACATAAACACAAGTGCCAACCAGAAGGATGATGTGCCTAGTACAGGGGACACAGGCCTGCTCCCTCCCCACCAGGGTCCCCAGTGTACAGTGGAGTCCAAAGCCTACCCAGGTTCAAAAAGGGGATGAGGACCGGGCTGTTGGCACAGTCCTCCAGCTTCTCTTATGCCCTGTGACTGTGGAAGAAGTTTTGTGTGGAACTGAGGCCTTTTTTGCTTTTCAAACTATAGAGATGCTAGGAAACTACTAGAAAAGTAGGAAGCTTGGTATCTCTGAACTTGTGCTATCTGAGATTACAATCCAGACTTTATGCTCTGCCATAAGGCCCCTCTGAGCCTCCGTTTCACATCCGGGATATAGAAAACCCACCATGGAGCTGGGGATGTAGCTCAGTGATACAGCACTTGCCTATCATTTGCAAGGCCCTAGGTTCCATCCCCAGCACTGTTTAAAACCCCACCTCAGAGAGCTGAGTGGAAGGCTCAGTAAAGGCTGCCCCCATCCTCTCCACAGTCCCCACCTAAATACAGGCGGTCAAGGGTCCCTCCCCAAATACCGGATGTGAGGGTAGCGAGGCAGTACCTGTTATCACACAGACTAGAGAAGGAAGGCTGTCTCCATCCAATGCCAGTTGCTCAAACTCTGTTAAAATAAAGAAATGCTACACAGGATTCTCTTCAGTGAAGGACAAGAAAAGGTCAGGAGCCAGGGTGCTCCCTGGGGAGACCACTGGCCTGAGATGCCCTTTATACCTAGGACCTCCTCACTCCATCACCCATGGGAACACAGCCCTGCACCCATCCCCAACCCCCCACACCTGCTCTATCCTCAGGCCAGTCCACCTGTGGCCCTGGGGTCAGGAGCACACTGCACACCACACACCCTGCAAGGCCAGGTGAGCTCTGCTCAGCCCCAGGGCTCAGTCCTAGCCACACACCTACTTTCCAATGCTTCCAACAGGATAGAGAAGTCCTCGTCCTCTGCAAAAAGAAAAGTGAGCCTCACAGCCTGTTTCCAGGGTACCTCCTCCCTAGCTCCCACACCACCCCTTTCTCGTGGGCAACAAGGTACCCAGTGTCGGGGCTGACCTGTCCAGCTCGTGCTACTGACTAGCAGCGCCGGCCGCCTGCAAAGACGAGTCACCACCCTCGTCTGAGCATCCCTCTCCGTGAAGGCCGACCTCTCTGTGGCTGGGTCAGAGGGTTCCGAGCTACAATAAAAGAAAATCTGTGAGAGGCTACATGGGCCAGGACAGCGCTGCTGAGGTCTGGATCTAAAATGGCACCCAAGGAAACACCCTGAGACCATCATATTATGTGAAATAAACCAGACACTCAAGTTTAAATAGCACATAATTTCCTTTATGTAAAGAAGCCCAAAATATACATAAAGAGCAAAATTAAAAATAGGTAACAGGCAACAAGAAAGTAGATCTTTTGAAAACCAGAATGAGATCAAGAGAGGGAACAGAGGAGAAAGGAAAGTAAAAAATCAATATGTGTTACATGTGCGAACTTCCTATGAGGCATGTAATCTTGATGTATTATAAACATGTACTGATAAAAGAAATACTAAAAATAGTACAGCGTCTTCCCAAAGCTCTCATGTTTTCACCTTTTGGAAGGTAACTGGATCATGGGGGTGCTGTGATCACTGGACTGACCCACTGATGAGTTTATAGCTACGTGTGCAGTGGGGCAGTGTCGATAGAGAGTTGGGTCACTGGGGGGAGGGGTCCTCCCTCGACTCCTCCCTTCCCTCTCTGCCTCCTGGCTACTAAACGTTGAACAGTGTTCCTCCACCACACCCTTCTGCCATGATGTTTCTGAAACCATGAGCCAATTTAAATTTCTTCTCCAAGTTATAGGTATCAGGTAGGCGTGAGTGACAAGAAAGCTAACACAGCCCCCTCCCACCGCAGTGAGGTTCACTGGCTTCAAATGTTGGTTCTAGGACATGTCAGCACCCAGCCAACTCTACCAAACAATCATGTGTAGCTGGGTGTTAAGGTCACAGAGCCAACAAGCACCTGGGGGCCCATTGCTCTACCCTTATCATCAGAATGTGCAAAGGGCAGCCATGGGTCCCCTTCTTAGCCCACAACAAACCTAGAAGACACAAACGACCAGGCTTACCACAAGCACAGGAACTTCTGGCCGGGGGAATGAGGGAACACGGGGTTCAGAAAATCTTTCCTCAAAGGCCCAGAGAGAGATGACCTTATGTTTGGCAGGCCAAATGGTCTCTGCTACAAAACCTAGCTCTCCTGCTATAGGTCACAGGCAGCTACAGACAAGAGTGATTAAGCTGTATTTCAACAAAACTACAGAAACAGCTGGCTAAACCTTACTTTGCCACCTCCTGCATTAGCATGTCACCGATCTGCAGAGGGAGACAGGGGAGAGACCAGGATAGCAGAGGGCACGAGAAAAGGCAACTGAGGATGGTGATGTACCCGGCCCTGAACAGAGAGTAGGTGCGACCCAGCTTCATGAAGAGTTCATGTTGCAGGTCCAGGGGCGTCTCCTTAAAAAAAGATGCTGGCTTGTCGTAGACAGTCACAGCCCTGCAATGAAATGGGGGCAGGGTGGAGAGGCCTAAGGAAGAGAGGACCCAGGAAGAATCCCTGTGACAATAAGAACCTTTACAATTACTTGGGAAAGCACACAGGAGTTCTAATAACATCAAAACTGCCTTGCAAAGAAACAACTCGCCATCACCTCTGCCTCCCTTAGCTTCCACAAACCAGTGACCATCCATGGTCTCTGGACATTTCTACACGGCCCGCTAGCATGACACAACAGGTAGTACAGCTCTCAACCAACCCTGGGGCCCTACTCCACCCTCAAGACTGCAGGCGCCCTGGCCCTCCACACCTGATGTACCAGTTCTCCGCCAGGTCCTCCCGCATAGCATTGGTCACACACAGGTTCAGGTGGGACATGCGCCCAAAGAGCTTCTCATACCTGCAAAGATATATGGGGGGGGGGGGGGGGGG
>PVKN010013701.1:0-19723 GCA_004027915.1 Capromys pilorides | reverse complement strand
GTTTTCAGTGGAGTTTCAGGGGTCTTCTATGTAGAGTATCATATCATTTGCAAATAATAATTTAACTTCTTCCTTTCCTATTACTATTTTGCTATTTCTTTCTCTTGTCTAATTGCTCAGGCTAAATTTTCCAGACCTATGTAAAGACGGTGGCCATCCTTGTCTTGTTGCTGACTTTAAACAGAAAACTTTTAGTTTCTTGTTCAATTAGTATGATGATGGCCATTGATTTGTCATGATTGCTTTTATTAGATTGATCATTGATTCCAATATTCTGTGAGGTTTTCATCATGAATAGGTGCTGAATTTTTATCATGAATGGATGCTTTCTCAAATGCATCTAGTGAGATGATCTTATGATTTTTTATCCTTGGCTCTGTTATTATGATGCATAACATTTATTAATTAATGGATGATGGGGGCCGGCAAGATGGTTCAGCGGTCTAAAACCCTGCTTAGGAAAGCTTAGGCAACCACAGGGATTGCAGTTCAATCCCCGGCACCACATGCTACGCCAGCTCCATCGCCAGGGCAGGCTGAGCCAGCCATAATGCAAAATAAAAAAATAAATAAAAATAAATAAATAATTATTTTAAAAAAATTAATGAATGATGAAGCATTCCTACATCCCTTGGAAAAATCACACTAGGTGATGGAATTTAATCTTCTTGGGGATTTGCTGCATTCTGTTTGCTAGTATTTATTGGGGATTTTTCCGTCTATGTTGCTCAGGGAGATTGGCTTTAGGGAGAGCTCTCTTTTTGGTTGGATCTTCTTCTGGTTTTGGTATCAGAGTAATGATACTTGCTTCTAAGAATGAATTAGGTAGTATTGTTTCCCTCTCAATTTCATTAAAAAAATTGAGAAGGAGTGGTGTTAGATCTCTAAATTTCTTGTGGAATTCAGCTGTGTACTCTTAGGGCATGGGCTTTTCTTTGTTGGCAGGTTTTTAATTACATCTTCAATTTCACTGATACTGGTTTATTTAGGACTTTTATATCTTCTTGGTTCAGCTTTGGTAATTCATATGTATCTAGGAATCTGTTCATTTAGTCTACATTTTCTATCTTATTATAATACAAGTTTTTGAAGTAGGTATAAGTGATCCGTCTACTAGATCTGCTGGGTCAGTTGTGATCTTGCCCTTTTCATTCCTAATGATGTGGATTTAAGTCTGTTCTTTCCTTTTTTCATAAGGTTGGATAGAGGTTTTTAAATTTTATTTAATCTTTTAAAAAACGGCTCTGACTCACTTATTCTTTGTATTGTATGTTACTTTCTGCTCTAATCTCTATTATTTCCTCCCTTGTGTGAGCTTTTGGGTTAGCCTGCTCTTCTTTTTCTAGAATCATTAAGTTGCTCATCATTAAGTTGTATTCACTGCTATAAATCTCCCATTTAGGACTGCTTGCATTGTGTCCCATGCTTTCCTATATATTGTATTGTCATTATGATTTAACTGTAGAATTTGTCAAATTTCTTCTTTAATTTCATCTGTGACCCATTGATTGTTCAGAAGGGTGCTATTTAACTTCCATGTGTTTATGACATTTTTGTGGTTTCTTCTGCCATTAACTTCCAATTTCACTGTACTATGGTCTGATAATATGCATGGGATAATTTCAATTCCTTTGCATTTACATAAGCATGTTCTAGTCCGTTTTGGAGAATATACTGTGTGCAGCTGGGAAGAATATGTATTCTGATGTTGTGATATGAAATACTCTGAAGACATCCAGTAAATTCATTTGTTTAAAAGCTTGGTTAAGTTCTAATATTTCATTGCTGATATTTTGTCTAGTTGATCTTATTGTGGCCGTAAGGTATTGAGATCCCACAATACAATTTTATTTGTGTTTATTTTGTTTTCATGCCCATTAATATTTGTTTTAGCTGGGCATGGTGGCACATGTAATCCCAGCACTTGGGAGGCTGAGGCAGAGGATCAGTGTGAGTTTGAGACCTGTCTGGGCTAAAAAAGTGAGCTCAAGGCCAGCCTGAACTGCATAGCAAGACCCTGTCCCAAAAAAAAAAAAAAAATTACTTTATATATTTTGGTGCACTTCTGTTTGTTGCATATATATTTATTATTGTTATCTCTTCCTCTTGGAGTGTTCCCTTTAGAGGGATATAGTGAGCTTCTTTATCTCTCTTAATCAATCTTGACTTGAAATTCACTTTATCTGCCAATAGGATAACTACCTTTGCTTTCTTCTGTGTTCATGTCACATAAAGTCCTATTTTTCATCCTCTGGCTTTCAACCTATGATTTTTTTAATTAAAAGTGTTTCTTGTATGCAACCTATTGTTGTATCTTGTTTTGTGACTCATTCTGCCAGTCTATGTCTTTTGATTGATGAATTGAGACCATTAGCATTGATAGTTATAACCGATGTGTATTGACTTATCCTTGTCACATTATTTTCCTATTGTTGGAGCCCCTCTTTTTTTATTCATTCCCTCTGTTTTACTGTTTACCTTGCCTAGTGAATTTCTTCTGTTGGGGGTTCATAAAATTATAGCCCTTGTTATCTTTTTTTATAATGTCCATCAAAATATTTTAGAGTGCTGATTTGATGATCACAAATTTCTTCAAATGTCCTTTGTCATGGAAGTATCTTATTTCTCCACCAGTTTTAAAAGACTTTTGAGGATTATATCAATTTAAGCTGAAGTGTGCTTTCATTTTGAACTTGAAATACTTCAAGCTCTCCTTAACTTAAAGGTTTGTGCAAGAAAGTCAACTTGTATTTTGATGAGTTTTCCTGTATAGGTGATTTGTTTCTTTTCTCTAATAGCATTTAATATTCTATTCTTGTGTTGAATTTCTAGAATCTTGATTGTGATATGCCTGGGTGTAGATGTGGTTTTACTTTTGGCTAATTGAAGTTCTACATCCTCCTTATCTGTATGCTAACGTCTTTTTCTCTAACAGGAAAGATTTCTTCCATGATGATTGTGACGATTTTTTTATATATCCTTTGTTCTATCTCCTAATGTTTCATTGACTATAATTAATACTAAGTTCTTCTTTGTCTTCTCTTGCAGCTGCTGGATTGATCTCTCATGGTCTTTTGATATTTTTAAGAATCTTTCTTTTCATGATTTTGTTCATGGCTGACAGCCTTGTTTTCTATAGCTGAGATCCTGGCCTCACAGTAGCTTAATCTGCTGTGGAAACTTGTAATAGAATTTTTATTCTCTTGAATATCTACTTTAATATGCCTTATGGATTCCATTCCTTTCTTATTAAGCACATTAATGGCTTCTATAACTTTCTTATGTTCCTCTAATTTTTTTTGTATATCTGCTTTAGAGTCACTAAGCACGGTTAGCATGTGGATCCATCTCTGTTGTTTTCTGAGAAATTATTTCTGATTTGATTTTTCCTAGAGCTGCATGCAATGCTTTGTTGTTACCACTTCAAAGTGGGTGGCTTTTGAATTGTCCCACATCAATAACCTCTGGGTTTGACATCAATACCCCCTTTGGTGACATGGCTGTCTGGGATTGCATCTTGTTTAAGAGTCTTCTCAGGGCCAGCCAACTAGCTCAGCAAATTAAAGTACCTGCAAGCAGGTGCTAAGGGCTGGGAGTTCCATCTCAGGTCTGCTGTACCATGCCAGCCCCACCCCCATGGCACACTGAGATAGCAATTGAGACTAGACGTCGTGGTGCTAGCTTGTAATCCTAGCTCTTGGGAAGCTGTAAACAGGTGGATCACTATGAATCCAACCTAGTAGTGGGACCCTAAACACCCTATAGATCTTTCCCTGAAATACACAAAAAATAAAAGAATCTTTTCATTTTATTTTATTTTTAAAGTTTAATTACTAATGTGGTTCTTGTAAATTGCTTATGGTGGATTGTTTATTGCCTGTATTTAGTACACTTGAGAAATGGCTACTTACCCCAAGTATCTTATAAGTGTGACTGGTTTGGGAGAATTGAGTATGTTGCAAGATGCTACCTCTTCAAATTTGTTTGGGATGAGATATTGCTGCTACTTGGCCCAGCCCCTGGTTCTTTTGCACTATGCCACAGTATTTTCTGTGATCTCTTTTTCAATCTCAGTCTTGAAGTACCAGGGAAAACAAATGTTTAGAACAATTAGAGTAGCAACAATCACAGCCTAGGAAATGACACACTGAGCTAGACATTAATTTGCTACCTTTCCTCAATGAGTTAGATTTCTGGTTTTGTAACAAAATCTAAAACAAACCAGAAAATTATATGCAGTATACAAGTCCTTATATGTCAATTTTCCTCTCAGTGGTTAAAATTTTAAATAGGTTAGGACAAAGATAGACAAGTAGAAGAAGAAGAAATTAGAAGTAAAGCTGGAAGACAAAGGGGATGTCACACCAACTTTGGGAAACTGGTGCAAAAGCCTGAAGGGAAAGATGTAAGGAAAAGCTAAAAAGAAGAACAGAATAGAACAACAATCACAAAAAGGCTGGAATCCCATTCACTTACATAAACAAGATCAAACAATGAAGGACAGAAAAACAAAAACATTACTACAATACCATAAAACAAACAAGAGGGAAAAGGGGAAAAGAAAACAGTCCACTTTCAGGTCTGTCTCTGCTGTCACTGGTAGACATCATGTGGAGACAGAGAGTCCTAGTCCATGTTGATTTAACCCAGCAAACCAGAAGCAGCTTTTTGGTGGGGTAGTGGATATCACTGAACCTGCGCTTTCTGGCCTAGACCAGACTCATTCAACTTGCAGATACCAGCGTGCCTTCTGTACGGCTGAGCCCAGCTAGGAGCTGCTGTAGGAAGCCAGCAGCAGCTTTTCTTAGACTGAATTCTGAGCTCAGCTGGCTCCTTCTCAAGATGACTCCCAGCCAGTCACTCAAATGGAACTCTAAGCTCTCAGCACTCACTGCCAGCTTGTGCGGTCCTTCATTCCCACTGACCCTATCCATCACTGCCTCTCTCTGTGGAGGCCTCTGGAATCTCCAGCACTCACCATGGGTCCACAAGTTTGTTTTCTTTTTTTTTTTTTTTTTTTTTTTTGCAGTACTGAGGATTGAACTCAGAACCCTGTGCTTGCCAGATAAGCATTTATTCTACTGAGCTATCTCCCTGGCCCCTGTCCACAGGTTTGAACCACTCTTCTTGAGCAGTGAGTAGTCCTTCCCTTGGTAGAAGGTGCTGCTGGCTCCCTCCTTCACTGAAGTTTGTCTCTTCACTCTCTGCATGGGCTTCAATTAGCACTTCAATCTTTCCAGAGACCCATGTCCCTCCTTCTTGTCTTCTTCACGTTGTTATACTGTAGCAGCTGGATGGTGACTCTCACGCTTTTCCTGTTGCTTGCCACTCTGCCTTCTTGGTGCTACCATACGTAGATGACTAACTCCTCTGTGCTGCATCTTAATGTCTGTTTTGCTTTAACAGAGAGGTGTCCTTTGTCCTCTGCCTCATAAGGCCATTAAAATCTGTAGTCCTACTGACCAAATTCAGAGACAAAACTCCAACCAAATTCTTGACAACAGCAAATGGCTTCCATGTGTGGGAGCCTGAGCCCACCAAAGTGTCTGCCTGGAAGGAGAACAAATTCCAAAAGCAGATAAGAAATCCAATTTTAAGTCTTATCGAGGTCTAGGAGCAGAGCTTCATTGTCCCACCTTGCAGCCGCACACGCCCTACCCCACAGCTGTTCACAAGTGGCCAGCTGAAATCAGCCAGGGTGCCCTGCCAGAGAGGAGTGGCCAACAAAGCTGGAGACGTAGAGCCCCTTAAATGAGGGTCTCCCTTGGGGAAGCTTACCTCACGGGGTCCTCCATATGTAGCAGCAGATGACAGCAAACAAAGTCCCCACGGAGGAAACAAGTGCAAAGGAAAGCTTTTATTGCAAGTTCACCAATGACTGATGCCCTGACTCAGTCAACTCCCAAAGTTGTTGAAACTTGCCTGAACTTTGCTTTTATATTGCATATTTTTCAGGTTTCCATCGCAACCACATTATCTTGTTTTCAGGAATTTTACAAGAATGTTTACATTTCCCAGACACTGCTGGCCACCTACCTGTCATGGGGCAGTGTGGTTTAATGTTTGCTCTGTTCCCCAAGTTGTTTTAACTATTTGTTCCTATTTTATAACCCTGGTTTTCTCTAAGTGAGTTTGTGGTTAGCTGCATGGGTTGGAGGGAGGGAGGGAGTTTACCTATAGTTTAAGTGAACTGAAGTGGCCCTCCTTCAAAGTGGAGTCTCTTTTGCCCCATCACCATTAGCTCTGTTTATTGTGGTGCTGTGTGTAGAGGTGAAGGCCTGGCAATAGGTGAACCTCCAAGGGCAAGGTCGTCAGAGCTGAGCCCTGGTTCACGTTTCAGTGGAAACTCTCTTCTGTTTCGCATATTTTTCTTCACATTTCAGCGGAAATGACTATATTTTCTTTTAATACATATTTTCAGTACATAATGACCTTGTCCCCTATGTGAAACTGGTGGTGTGCAAAGCACATCTTCATTCATTTTCCACCACCTCAGCCACCCCACTGTCACCCTCCGTCACTTGATCCCTTCCTGTTTGGTAAAGATCTCTCTCCCCAGTTCCTATTATCTATCTTTTATTTCACTCTGTGCTTATACTTTGGGCTTCTCACCTGAAAGAAATCATGGGATATTTCAGTGTCTGTTTTTCTCCATTAGTACACTCTCCAGGGATGCCCATGCTTGAATCTGCCAACTTCTCGGGACGCTCACGCAGATCACTACCTGCGAACTGTTCACTTCCTTCAGCTTGAGCACTCCTCAGCTTCCCAGTGCTTTACCTGTGACTATTACATGTAAATATGTAGTTTTATTTTGTAAAATAAAAGATATGTAGTTGTGCAAGTGCAATGTGGAAAATTTTTAAAATGCAGAAATTTTGAGAAAAATGTTACCTGCAATTTCACCTCTCAAACATAATTTTGCAAACATTGGTTACTTTCTTTATTGACATAGTTTCTCTATACATGTTTACCAAAGTGCTATTACATTCAGTCTGTAGCTCTACAACTTGCTTTTTATTACACAAAAGATTTTGTGAACAATTTACCATGTGTCGAGCTAGTTTTATTTTCCTCAGCAACAGTATTTTAACAGATGCAGTGCATTATTCAGCATGTATATACTGTTATTCATTTCACCACTTCCTTATTATAGAACACTTGAATTATTAAGTGCATGGCAGTAATATTTACATATGTAAGTGCACAAAATCAAGATTATGAGTTTACAATACATTTTAAAAAGTGAAGTTGCCATACAAAAGGGAATGTGAAGTTTTAAATTTTTCTCTCCTAAGAAAATTCTAGTTAATTTTGTACTCATCTGGCAACAAATATGAGTCACACTTCTTTTAAACATATACCAATTTGAAAGGTTAAAAACTTAAAATACACTTTTAAATATGTACATTAATGAGTAATGTAAGGTTGAGCACTCTAAATTTACCTTGTAACTTTCCATTTTTATTATACTTTTAATTCATCTTTTTTATTTGTAAATTATCTTTGTAAATTCACATATATATCAGCTTTTCTTCATATATCTATAATTTTATTTTCCAGAGTATTTGTTTACCTTTTAGTCAGGTATTTTTGGCAATGAAAGTTTCAAAATTTAAATAAAGTACACCATTTCTTGTAACATTTATACTTCAGCTTTATAAGAGTTTTATGTCCTTTAATAAATACTATTTGGTTAGTTTTTTATATACTATGTATTCATTTAAATTGAACATTTCAAGGGGGGCCTGCAGCTTAGCTCAGTTGTTTAAGTGCCTGTTCTGGCAAATTCACTGAGTCACAGGGGATTGGGGTTCAATCCTCAGCTCCACAAGCCTTATCCAGCCCGCCAGTAAGGCAGCCTGAGCCTGGCAAAAAAAAAAAAAAGTCCTAAGTTGAACATTCCAATTCACTTAGTTTTTATTGTGTTAAAAGTCTTAAAAGCCAGAAAATTTATATATTTTATTTTTTAAAGAAGATACAAAAATGATAATTAGACAGTAGAAACACACAATTTTTTAAAAAATAATATGATAGGTATTCAACCATGATTGCTATATCGCACATGCCTTCTTCAATGTAGTTAGTTGTTCAGACTACAGATATAAGCATATAAAATTAATCAAAGTAAAAATTTCAAGCACTAACTGCTACTTTCAAAAAACTGATAGAAATTCATGGTACAATCATCTCAGCTGTCTTGTGTGTAACTATGCATGGTCTTTTCCCTGTTTTTTTCCTATCTTTTTTCCTTTCCCTCAGCCTAATTATTTATTTATTATGTTCAGTTTCTTTTCCTTTTGCTATATCTATTGTACCTGTCAGATTTTATTTACTCTTTTAGGTTCCTACACTAGGCAGACAATGTGATGGTTACACATGTGGGTGTGATTTATTTCACTTATGAGTAAAGTCCTTAGTTGTATCCATTTACCTATAAGACCGTCAAGTTTATCTTTCTTTATAGTTGAGTAATACTCCATTTTATAAAAATACCACATGTTTTATCCATTCCTCAGTTTATGGGCATTTGAGTTGTTGCCAAGATTCAATTAAGGCAAATTGTGCTGCTATAAATGTGGGTGCATATATTTCACTGGGTTATGGTATTTTCAGTTCTTCTGGAAAAATACCCAGAAGGGTAATAGCTGGGTTGAATAGTCCTTCTAAACCTCATTTTTTATTGTGTCTCCACACCAGTTTCTAATTGTATCAGCCTACACTCCCACCAATAGTGGAAAAGTGTTCTTTTTTTCCCCACACCCCCTCCAGCATTTGTTATTAGTTGATTTCTTTGCAGTAGCCGTTCTTTCTGGGGTGAGATGAAATTTCAGTGTTGTTTTAGTTTGCATTTGTCAAGTGGCTAGTGCTGTTGAACATTGTTTGATGTATTTGTTTCCTACTTGTATTTCTTCCTCTAAGAAGCATGTATTCATCTCAGATGCCAATTTTTGGAGTGGGTTTTTTAATTTGGGGGCTTAATTTTGTTTAGCTCTTTATATATTCTATATAAAAGTCCTTTTTCTGAGGGATATTTGGCTGTAGCTGTTTCCCAATTCATGGGTTTTGTTTTCATTGTATTGGTGATTTCTTTCGACATGCAGAAACTTCTCAATGAGAACATATCCCAGTTATTGATTCTTTGAAGTATTTCTTATGCAATTCGGTTTTTGTTTATGAACTCTCTGCCTGCCCATTTGTCTTTAAGATTTCTGCCTACTTTCTCTTCCAGATTTGGTGTTTCTTTTGTAATGCTTAGATCTTTAACCCATTTTGATTTGTTTTAATGTATGGTGATAGACCTGGATCTAGTTTTAGTTTTCAGCATATTGGAAGTCACTTTTTACAGCACAATTTGTTAAAGAGGCTGTTTTTTTCCCACTGAACATATTTGGCCCCTTTGTCAAAAATAAGGTGGCTGAGTGTGTTTGTAGTTGTGTATACATCTTCTAATTTGTTTCCTTGACTGTCAAGTCTGTTTTTATGCCAGCACCATGCTGATTTTATCACAGTAGCTTTGTAGTACATTTGCAAGTCAGGGATTGTAATGCCTCCTTGCCATTATTGGCCAGGATTCCTTTTGTTGTTCTAGGTCTTTTCTGGTTCCAAATGAGTTTTGGGAATATTGTCTCTAGATCTGTGAGGTATGCTGATGTTCTTTTTATAGGAATTGCATTAAATCTGTATAACAATTTTGTGAGTATGGTCATTCTCACAATGTTGGCTCTTCCTTTCTAGGGACAAGAAATATCTTTCTAGTTTCTGAAATCTTTAATCTCTTTTTTCAGAGTATTTTGATTTTCATTCTATAGATCTTTTACTTCCTTTGTTAGATTAACTCCTAAGTATTTCAGTGTTTTAGATGCTATTGTAAAAGGTGTTATTTCTCTAATTTCTCTCTCAGTGAATTTGTTGTTTGTGTAGAGGAATGTTATTGATTTTTGCATGTTGATTTTGCATCCGACTACACTACTAAATTTGCTTATTAGTTCTAGGAGTCTCTTGGTGGAATTATTTTGGTCTTTGATGTAGAATATCATATGATCTCCAAATAATGATAATTGAACTTCTTCCTTTCCAATTCTTATAATCTGAATAACTAGTTTGAATACAGTAATAAGCAATGTATTAACTATTGTTACTCTCATCTTGTTTTTAAATTTTTATATCATTATTTGTATGGATTTTTCCTCTTTAAAATAAAAAGAAATGATGCACAATTTATTTGAGGTAGGAGGACTGATGAGATAGCTCAGCAGGGCTGGCAAGATGGTTCAGTGGTCTAAAGCACCTGCTTAGGCAAGCTTAGGCCACCACAGGGACCGCGGTTCGATCCCCAGCACCACATGCTGCGCCAGCCCCACCCCTAGGGCAGGCTGAGCCAGCCATAAAAAATAAAAATAAATCAATAAAAATAAATAAATAAACATTTAAAAAAAAAGAGATAGCTCAGCAGACTAAGCACCTGCTTAGGCAAGCATAAGGGCCAGAGCTCAATCCCAGGCACCACATGCCATGCTAGCCTTGCCCCTGGGGACACTGAGCTGGTGACTGAGTCCCAGCACTGGGTAAGCGGAAAACAGGAGCATCACTATGAGTTTGCACTGCATAGTGAGACCCTGAAAAAAACAAAAGAGATTTGAGGTAGGAAGGAATAGAGGAAACTGAAAGACTTAAATAAATTATGCATAGCTACATTGAAGACAGATGAGAAAAATGCTGAAACCTCAGTTCTCTTGGGAGTAAATTGAGGATAATTGTGCATGGGCTTACTTTGTAGGTTAGCAACACTGCACAATGCTTCCTACCTGTAGGGGCTACACTACATGTTAAATAGTCACCACACATTTTCATTATGTCATTGCTAAGGAGGTAAAAACAGTTCCTTGAAGTACATAATATTGATTCTCCTTCTGTTCAATATTCAGTCTTTAAGATAGACAAAGCATCTCAGTCCTGTAGCCCTGTATAGAGGAAAAGGTATTTTTTAAATTTAACTTTAGTTTTTTATTCATTAGATTATATAGAAACCTTGGGGGAAAGGGCATATTCAAAAGGTGTGATTGAAAAGGAAAAAGGGATTGAAAGAAACTATTTCTAAGTCTGTTTTCCCCCAAACAAATCTTGAAATTCAACATTCCTTTCCCCTAATCTGTCATTTTCTATCTTGCAGGCTGAAGTTCCAACTTCCAAGCGTGTTCCTACAAGCAAAATTCTCCACGAGGAATCTATGGTACAGAAACTCTTCCAGCAGTATCAGTGGAATTGAACTAAACTGTAGACATTGATAATCTCATCAATCTGGTGCCTTTGAAATGAACTCCAGGGAAAGGGGCCCCAGGAAAAGGTGTCAGGGTGTTACAACACTTACAGCATCGCTAAAAATGCCATCTCTGCTTGGTACCTCTCTGTGTTAGTGTTCCTATCTGAGGAATAAAGATAATGATAAAAATAATAACCTCCATTTCACAGAAATGTAAATATTAAATAAATATAGTAGTTGCAAAGTCTATAAAACAGCTCCTGTCACCAAGGTAATGATACTTAAACACAAAGAAATATTACAATGCCTTGAGTAGCTGCCAGTTTTGCCCCTCCCTGCTTCCAACACATATACATATACATCAATATAAACATAAATAAATATACACAAAGATTTCAATGACTTTGATGTCAGGATGTGTTTCTTCTTAAGTTTTCCTATATAATTAAAAGAACTATGAATTTTGTAAGTTTAAGTTTGCAAATACTGTAATTATTAAGGGCAAAAAACAACAGGAAAAACAATGTTTCCATAGCATCTGTGTTAGGGTTCACCAGAGGAACAAAGTAAATATAAAATATAGGTATGATATACAAGAAATGTATTTGGTAGGCTTCTAAGATTGAAAGGAAGGGAATTCAAAGGTCCTTTGACAGAATCAGAGATGGGTAAATCTCAAATGGCCATTTGCTTGTTTGCAAGCATAGAATGCAATAGCAACCAAAGGCTAAAGGCCCAAAGCTCACTGTAGTCACTGGTGTGAGTCTGTCAAGAAGCTTAGAAGTCTGCACTAAAAAGCTGGAGAGTCTGTGCTAAAGGTCATAGGAAACAAGAGACCAATGGCCAGTGGTAGAGACCAGTAGCAATGGCAAAAGACCAGAGCCCCTCTGAAGAAAAACGGCAGATTTTCTTCATTCCCTTTTTATTCTTCCCCAGCTACAACCCTATTGGTTGGTGTCACCCACTTTCAGGATATGTTTCCTCCTCACTTTGTAGTTTACCAATCTATCATTCATAGATACAGCCAGAGCTTTACTAATAACTTGAATGGCTCTTATACAAATCAAGGTACAAATATCTTACAATGGTCAATGCATGACATGAAGAATAAGAGGAATATTTTGAAGACAGCTCTTCTTCCTTTTCATAATTTCATAAGTTAACATCAGTCCACATTCAACTTCCAAGGTGCCTCGGTATTCACAGAGAATTACAACCTGAAGAGAAAGTAAGGAACAGCAGTGTTGGGGCTTGGAAATCCTGGGTGTTCACCCATCAAGTGGTTCAACCATGTGTGTCCCTATGTGTCCTCTGACCAGCTTTGTGCTGTGACTAGCTAAGCTTTAGTTGTGGAAGGCTCTGCTCCTGAGCAGGAACTTAATGTTTGCTTACAGGTTTTAGGTATGTGAGTACTTCTGACTCTGGGAACACCCATGAAGGGATTAACAGATACATCGGCATCTCTCTTCCAAATTCCACATGAGTTATTCTAAGAAATTTTGTAACTCAGGTTCCTACTTGCTCAGGTCTGTGACGTGCATAGGCTTACATCTCTATTGCAGTCCTACAGCCAGAAGCATGCCTTATTTCTTGTCACCAAGAGGGATTTTTTCGGTCAATCTTTATTTTTAAAACCTTTTAACAGTACATGTTTGCAGTAAATAATGGTTACATTCAGTTTGGGGTGCTTGCGCATCTTAATCATTCTTACTTCCTCTTCCTTTTCTCTTCATTTCTCCTTCCTTCTCGATCCATTTCACATTTGCAAAACATAGATCTCCTTATTTATTAATATCTTGTATTTTGCTCTTTAAATATTTATACTTTGTGTATCACATATAAGAGAAACTACATGATATTTAAACTTATGTACCTGATATATTTACATGGTGGTCCAAACATGCCTCTGCTTTCCTATAAATGATTCAATTTATCCCTTCTTTATCCCTTTCTTTTAAAATCCAATTTTTACTACAGAGTTGTACTCCACTGTGTACAGATATTACATTTTCTTTATCCGTTCATCAGTTGATGGGCATACAGGCTGCTATTATGAGTTATGCTGGCATAAATATTGTTTTAGGTTTGTATTACTGTAATATGATGTCTTCAGATCTTCCAGGAAGATACCTAGAAGAGGAAGACTAGATCAAGTGGAATTTCTAGTTTTAGTTCTTGAGGAATCTCCACATTGATTTCAATGATACTAGCCTACATTCCTACCAGCAATGTGGAAGCATTCCTTTTCCCCTGAACCCATTGCAGCACATATTATTATTTGATGTATTGATGATGGCCATTCTCTATGGAATGATATGGAATCTCAGTTTTAATTTACATTACTATAATGACCAGAGATGCCAAACATTTTTCATTTTTGCATGTATATATAGGCCATTTGTACTTTTTTTTTTTTTTTTTTTTTTTTGTGGGACTGGGTTTTGAACTCATGACCTTGCCCTTGCCAGGCAGGCATTTGTGCCACAGAGGTGTCTCCCCAGCCCCCCATTTGTACTTTTTCTGAGAAGTATGTATTCTTTTCAGATGCCCTTTTTTGATTTGGTCTTTTATTTTGGAGTTCTATTTTTTCGTTCTTTGTATATTCTAAATATTAGACTCTACCTGAGGTGTAGATGGAAAAACTTTTCCCAATTCTGTTACCTCTGTTGGTTGTTTCCTTTGTTCTGCAAAAGTTTCTAATTTAATATGATCATATTTATTGCTCTTGATGTGATTTCTTGTGTCTTATCTATCTTTAAGACTTTCACCTATTTTCTTTCAACAGATTATTACTGTTAGATTTTTGATTCATTTTTATTTTAGTACTAAGTTACTCTTCTCTCATTGCTAGAACAAGTATCTGATACTCAAAATGAGGGGAAAAAAACTTTATTTAGCTCACAGTTACTGGAGGTTTCAGTCCATACTCAACAGGCTCCAAGGCAGGGTGGCACATGGCAGAGAGCAACCTTTCATGGTGGCAGCAAAAAGCAAGCGCACAGTAGAGTAGCAGGAGCTCAGGCAGCTAACTTCTCTTCCTTCCTTACACTGAAATGCAAATCACATGCCCCAGGGGAGGTGCAGCACCCACACCCACAGTAATCAATTACAAATTCCAGAAGCCACCCCATGACTGCATGAGGCTTTGAGGGGACACCCATATATAAACCATAACATTCTGCCCTTGAACCCCCAAAGACTCATATACATCCCTTTATGCAAAAGACATTTTAGTCCATTTTTAAGAGTTGCCAAGGTTCCAACAGTTTCAGCATTGCTGAAAAGTCCAAGTCCCAAGTCTCTGTGAGCCTCTATACGAATTAAAATTTAAACACATTCAACATTCAAAGGCACAAAACAAACATTACCATTCCAAAAGGTGCACACAGCAGGATACCAAGCACTGGGACCAGCACAAGTCCAAAATCCAGAAGGACCAACATTAAATCCTGTAGGTCCTTGTGGAACATCTGAAGCACTCTGTGGCAAATTGTAAGCTCCATGTGGCTCCACCCCTATAGCACTCTTGGTAGATGTAGCTCTCATGGCTTCTCTCTCAGGCTGGCTTTTCTTGCTCTTTGCATGAACCACATTCATGGCTTTTCCAAACTTCTAGGGTTTCCACAGAATAGGCTTCTCACTCATAGCTTTATTCATTGCCCTCTCAGGGGCACACTGCTTGGCCTCCCAGGCCTTCTGAAATCGAGGTAGCCTTCTTAACCTCAGAACTCCTGGATTCTCAATGCACCTAAAACTACTGCCACATGAATGATGGCAAGGTCTGCTGCCAGCTGGAGCAGTAGCCAGTTTCAATCTATATTCAGCTGGCTCCAAGGTAGGATGGCACATGGCAGGGGGCAACCTTTCTTGGTGGCAGCTAAGAGCAAAAGAACAGGGATAGCTAGCTGCTCAAGCAACTAACCTGTCTTTCTTCCTTACATTGAATGCAAATCACCTGCCCGAGGGCAGGTGCAACACCTATTTCCAAAATATCAATTACAAATTATAGAAGCTGCCCCTTGACTGCATGAGGCTTTGGAGGGACACCTATGCACAAACAGTGACAAGTACATATTGATAGCTGTGAGTCTAGTTTCAATCTTCTGCACATATATACCCAGTTTTCCTAGCACCATTAGTTGAAGAGACTGTCTTCTCTTAAACACATGTTTTGCTCCTTTATCAAAGATCAGATGTATTTGGGTTGTTTTTGCTTCCCCTGTTCTGTTCCACTGATTGCATTTTTTTTTCTGCAACAGTACCATGCCGTTGTTACTGCTGTTCTGTTATCAATTTGGAGAACCTCAAACTGGAGAGTCCAGTGACAAGAGATGTTGAAGCTATAGTTTTGGGATACACATTCTCTTTTCTGTAATCTGTGTCATTTGAGACTGATTCAGGGCTTTTATCTCACAGACATCAACCATCTTCTTTGCTACCAGTGAAAGTTGCTGTGCTTTCTTTGCTTCTAATCATTTATGTTAACCTCAAAACCCACTGTAAAAGAAAATGTAGACACTTCTGTAGGAGTGCAATGTGTTTCATCTGCTTCATATTAAAAGTGATCTTCACATTTCACTGGCATTTGCTCTTTAACTACACAACTCTGGAAGTCATACTCTAGCAAAAATCTCTTCTGAGTAAGGGCTAAGTAGATTTGTTAAGAGTTTCAACCCAGTCCTTTCACAGCCTACTCCCTGCTCCCTTCTGTAGCTGTGTTAAGTTACACCATTTCCTCTGACTTTGGGGCCTTGAAGGAGAGGTCTTAGTCTGAGGGTTTTTTCTGCCTGTCTTAGTTACTCTTCTCTCACTGCTGTGACAAATACCTGACAAGCAAAATTAAGGAAGGAAAGATTTATTGAGCTCACAATTGTGGAGGGTTCAGTCAATACTCACCTGGCTCCAAGGCAGCGTGGCACAAGGCAGAGGGCAACAGTTCATGATGGTGGAAAACAACAAAACAGCAAGAGCAAAAGGGCAGGACAGTGGCCAACAGTGGCAGAGACAACTCTCTCTCCTTTCCTTATGTTGCTTTCAGGCTATCTGCCCCAGGGTGGGTGTGGCACTCATACCCATAATCCCAGCCTTGGATCATGAATTAATCACAAACTTTAGAAATCCATCCCAATGGCTGTATCAGGCTTTGGGGAGACAACACACAAACCATAACAGTTCCAATGGCTCTGCAGCCACTTATCAGAAAGACTGATTCAGTGTACACATCTATGAAGAAGAGCTCCTGTAACAACTGGAATTTGTGTGTAAAGAGATTGGAATTTTTCATGGCCCTAACAAGAAGCAAGAAGCTGAGCAAAGTGAAAAATCAACATTTAGATTTATCAGAGAAGCAAGGTCACTGAGCAAACTACCTTCCTCAAAATTTGTGACTCTGGGTCACCACAATTCCTTGAACCTGTGGTGAGATCTGAAGTACTGCCTTCCCTCCATGTTTTTCATTAACACCCTTGGATGACTGAGTAGAAACTGCACCTGGCCTTGACTGCTGAGCTTGACTTCCCTTTGCACGCTGCAGCTTGGGGTGCGTGGCTGGCTTGAGAGGTCCCACCACAGGCACCATCTCTGTCTGGCAGTTCAGAATAGTCAGAGATGAGACAAAATTATATGAAGTGGAACCAGGGAGATAGCTCTGTGGCACAAGTGCCTGCCTGGCAAGTGCAAGGTCATGAGTTCGAACCCCAGTCCCACAAAAGAAAGAAAGAAAAAGAAAGAAAGAAAGAAAGAAAGAAAGAAAGAAAGAAAGAAAGAAAGAAAGAAAGATTATGTGAACTGACACTTTTCCTGGATTCTACAAGACATTATTTCATCATGGACTGCAAATTTCAGGTCAGATACAGCCAGTTATTAACAAGTTACCAGAAAAAGTAGCAAAACATGTCACATTAGTTCGAGAAAGTAGCTCCTTACCTTATGAAGAATTTCTTGAGAGAGTAGCTGAAATCAATGATTTAACTGCTGAAGTGGCTACCGGCCAGGAAAAACATCTTCACTTTGAGGTACAACCTGGTTCTGATTCCTCTGCCTTTGAAAAGTGGTTGTATGGTGGTCTGTAACAAAATTAACAAAAGCAGTGGCATTGTAGAAGCATCGTGGGTCATGAATTTGTACCAGTTCATTCAGCTTTATAGTGACATCACAAGTCAAGCAGCGGGAGTGTTGGCTCAGAGCTCTACCTCTGAAGAGCCCGGTGAAAACTCATCCTCTGTGACATCTTGTCAGTCTAGCCTTTGGATGGGAAGGGTGAAGTTGCTCACTGATGAGGAGGAGTGCTATATCTGCATGAATGGATGGGCTGACCTCTTCCTGCCTTGTGCTCACAGCTTCTTCCAGAAACGTATTGATAAATGGAGCGATCGATACAGAAATTGCCATATTTGTCGTCTGCAGGTGACTGGAGTAAATGAATCTTGAGTGGTGTCAGATATGCCCACAGAAGACGACGTGGCTAACTATATTCACTAATACGGCTGATGAGGTGGGCCAGCTGCACAGGTCATGACCAACAGCGCTGTGACTGTGAGCTACATATACATGGAGAAAGAACAGAGGTCTCTTGTGGCACAGATACAGACAAACTAATTCTTCTCATTCTCTTATTTTTGTTAATCTGATGTGTTCCATTTTTAAAATAAACTTTCTCTGTCTTTTCATGATAAACTAAAATTTGTTACTGTTTTATTATTTTAATGTATATTAGAACTAATTGCTCTTTACTTCTTTGCTAGCAATTAACAGAAATATTTCCAGAGGCTTTGGACAAGCTACAGATTTTTAGAACAGGTGCATTCTGGAATCTTTTCATTAGGCTTAAAACATTTGAATTTTGATGAGTTGCAGACATTTGAGAAAAATTTTAATGATTAAAATCATAGACTCTGTGAAAATGCGTGTTACTACTTTAAAACTAGTTTTTCTGCTGAAATCTGAGGAATATGTACTATGCCCCCGATGGTTAGTTACTGCTCCTTTAGTAATTTTTACTCGAAGCAATCCACAATTTAATAACTATGTAATTTAAGCAGTATGTTTTCCAACTACATAGGTTTTACTTTTAAAATCTTTTTCTAATGATTTAATTTGGGTTAATATTATAAAGTTGGAACTTCGTCTTATAAATGCATTTCTCCTGGAGAATCCTTTTTGCTGTTCTAGAAATGCCTTTCCAAAACTGAAAAACTGTTCCAAGCAGCTTTTGATAATGTTCATGATAATGTTCTGGAGTTTCAGAAGGAAATTTCTCATCATATAACTTTATATTTACATATTATGATGAGTAATTTAACATTGTTGTGTGGTGCTTATCTTTTAACTTGAAGACATCTGTCTGAGATTTCAAAGTCCTTAAATTTCTTCAGTTAAAAAAAGAACTTGGGATGAGACTTCTTCACCATCTATATGTAAAATGCCTCTGCAAGCTAGAAGATCATGTGGCTATCTTATTGCTTCACTCTATTTCCTTGAGTCAAAATGGAATTATGGTCTTCAGTAGAACCTCAGCTAAGTTTTAGGTCCTATGAAATAAAAATTTTAACATTAAAAGTAGGGCCTGACATCCCCTTTAAAACAATATTTTAACATTCCATGTAAGTTTTCTGACCTATTACTGATAGCTTACAAATATTACTATTTTTCTAAGTAGCAAGGTACAGCTAGTTGCTGCTCATTAATGACATAAGCTTTTATATCTTAAGATTTTAGTAAGTACACAAAATCCATGTCAAGGAGCAATGTTTGTCTAAAATAACTTATTTTGTCCCCCAAACTGAATATTCATGCTGAAGACAGCTAAGTACCAAATAGTTTCTCACTTTTGGTGGTTTCTATAAGCAGCATTCCAGGAACTCTATTATATTAACCTGGTAGTATGCCTGATGGTTTACATAATACTGAGAAAATCTCTTACTCTAATTTGTACCTTTCTCTCCTTTAGAAAGAGATTTTTTCTGTGGTTTTTATCCTATTTCAGCAATAAAACCATTTTCCCCTAAATAAAATTGTAGGATCCTAGCCAGGCATGGTGGTGTACACCTATAGATGTACACCTATAAGCACTCAGAAGGCTGAGGCAAAAGGATCACTTCAAGTTCAAGGTCAACTGAGGCTACATAGTGAAATCAAGGACAACCTGAACTATAGAGCAGCAGGATTCTGTCTCAAAAAAATAAATCTTAAAACCCTTATAACACATGTGTGCATGCAAACACCTTACTCTACTATATGTCATACTAATATAAATTCCTTTTATATACTCCAGTAAATAAGTACTAAATCAACCAGTGAAAATACATAATGTATTGCTGGTACGTAGTATATTAGAATTTGGTGACTAATGATTTTTATCGTTGTTTAAAAAATTTTGGTATATGGGTCAAAAGTTCTAATTGAAGTCTAATTTACATATTTTTAAACTTCCTCCATTGTTTCTTATGGAAGGGACTTTGA
>PVKN010013700.1:0-19741 GCA_004027915.1 Capromys pilorides | reverse complement strand
AGAAGTTTTTCTTCTTTAAACAAGTCAAATGTCTCATATCCTTTATTTAGGTGGTCCAATACAAAGAATAAAATTTTCAATTACTACTACACTGGAAAGTAATTTTAAAAAATTCCTTACTTTGAAGAAATGCCAAGCATTTGCCAATTGAAGTATAGTATAATACATAGAGAGAAAACAGTTTTATATTATTGATATACTGACATATAGACTAATAATGCCTAGAATGAGCTCAGCCTGACAAATTGCAGAAAAATAGTAGATATTCCTCTCCTGTAATGACACGAGAGATTAGATGCTTTTGAGCCAGCTTCTGATGACTGACGGAGATGTAGACAGTCAGAAAAGAAAGTGCAGAGGTGTATTTCAGGCTGATCTAAGAGCCAGCTGAGTGTTACTTAACTAAGAGAGGCTTTGTATAGTATAGCTCTGTTGGGAAATGTCCACCCAGAAATCTTCCCGTTCCTGTGTCTGGCCCTCCCTTTTTCTCAAGGGCCTTAGCATCTTTCCCTATCCTTTGGGGCTTGGACAGCATTGTGAGTAAGTAGTTACGCACAAATTCCTGGCCAAACTTACTTTATTAACATGATTCAAATGAAAAGAATTCAAATGAAAAATTTCAGAGAACTCCGCTGAGCCATTTTATGATATTGTCAAATCTTCCTGAATTCAAGGAAGGGCCAACAAAGTAAATTGTTTCTATTTACTACTCAACTTGGAATCTATTGGAGAAAGCTTACCCGAGTGCCTCAGGAGAGTGTGCTGCTGGAGGAATTTGTTTCTGAGTGCGCAGCAACCTCTGTGTTTACTCTACGTGGGTTCCAGCTCTCCTCTCCTCAGCCAGCAGGCCTAGAGAAGCCGCTTTAGATGCTTAGCCTCTCTGCAGATGATCCCTGGCCATCTTTAAGGAGTAGATAGGATAGGAGCTCTCAGAACTGCAAGGATCATGGAAGGGATTTTAAAGGTTGAGAACAAAGTGTTCGACCTGATAAAGGACTAGGACTTTTTTGGTGGTGGTTTATTTTATTTATTCTTTTGAATCTTATCACACTCTTAGGAAAATAACATCAAGACCTATTGGTATATTGCAGATAAGCTGTGGGCTACCATGAATAATGTTATAATTAATAGTTAAGAGGAGGACTTTAGCAAATGTTTTTCTTTCTTTCTTTTTTTTTTTTTTCTCCAGAACTGGGGATTGAACTCAGGCCCTTGTACTTGCCAGGCAAGCGCTTATTCTACTGAGCTACCTCCCAGCTCCATGATTTTCTTTAAAAAGATATAACCGTGCTCAGGGTTATTCCAGGATGACCCTTATTATTTGCATTTACAATAGAGTGGGAGACTGGCATTAGAGCTGTCAGTGTTAGAATGACAAGTGCCCACAAGGGTAGCATGTAGCATCTGTTTTGCTGTTCATGAACACGGTACAACCTGGCATTTGTCTGGGTTTTATTCAATTTTTTTCAGTAATGTATTTGTAATTTTCAGTAGCTTTGTATATTTTTATCTTTTATTTTTAGCCCTGGGGATTGAACATAGGGCCTTGCTCATGGTGAGGATGTTTTCTACCACTGAGTTGTAATTCCAGTTCTTGGAAATTTAGTTTGAAGATTACAGTGTGTCCAAATAAGGACAGTATTTACAAAGCCTCTTTCATCAGACTTAGATTCTAGACTAAATTTTAGACCTACCATCCTATCCTCTTCAAACTGTTCTTCATTAATAGTGAAAACTAATGTTCCTTATGACCATCTGAAGAATGACCTCAGACATAGGCTACTTAGACAAGTTACTAAAGTTAGTTATTGGTCTGACTGGCTTTACTCTAAATTATAGAAGCTCAAAGTTTGCTGTATGCTGTAAGAAATATGTTCTAGAGCTGAAGCTCAAGGCTAGTATTACTGAGAAGGGGACAGTCAAAACATCTCTCCACTGCAATAAAATGAGGAGCCACATTCCTCTGACCTATAGGTTAGAGTCAGGACAGTTCAGAACCCAAGCACTGGCTCTTGTACCCTTTTGTCAGCCCTTGGATTTTTGTGCTGGAGCACAGTTGCTCTAGGGAAGCTTTACTTGGTGTTTGTAACTAAAGGATTTTTGTAGATATATTATTTTCCAGTATGAGTAATGTCTGAGTACTTTCTCAAGGTGAGGAATGGTTTTATTAGACTGTTTTTTATTTAGAAAAAGCACTTTGCCCCAATACTAAGATTCTTTTTTAAAATAATTAATTAATTAGTTTGTTGGTTCGTTTGTTCATTACTGGGTCTCACCGCACAGTTCAGACTAGTAGTGATCCTCTTGGCTCAGCTCCCAGCTGTGGAATTACGGGTCTGTGCCACTATGCCTGGTTTCAGTGTCCGGCTTGGTGTGCTCGGGATTCCATGGCTGGTGGAGCTTGTGGTACTGCACTTGCCAGGCAGGCGGTTAGACTGCCGAGCTATCTCCCGGTCTCCCAAGGTAGATTGGTTTTGATGGAATCATATTAAAGTTGCAGATTAACTCTTTGATTCCTGAAGTGTGGTAATGGACCTGAGACTTTTTTAGGAGTTCTGTAAGACCAAACTATTTTTATGATACTAAGATGTTCTTTTTTTCGTTAGGTTAAAATTGCACTGAGAGCATAGAAGCAATTGCATAAAACTGCTGGTGCCTTAGCAAGAATCAAGGCTGTGCCTCACTGCCATGTGCTTGCAGCGAAACGCTTGCCAGTTTCGCTTAGGAATGCTCTTGATGAAGCAGTAAAGCCCCTCAAATTCATGTCTTTTTAATATTCTGTGTGATAAAATGCAAAGTATACATATAGCACTTTTATATTCCAAAGTCCTATTGCTAGCTTGAGCTTAAAGCACTTGTGCAGTTGTTTAAATTGTGAGTTGTGCTGACCTGTTTTTTGTGGAAGGGCATTTGACCTGAAAGAATGATGGACAGACAAATGATGGTTATCCAGACCTTGGTATTTGGCAGGCATTTTTTGACAGAGTACAAAGTGAGCCTGTTACTGCAGGGAAAACAATGGACTGTATTTGTTGCCAATGATAAAATCTTAGTTTTCAAACAAAATTAAAAATTTGGAAAACTTATCCTCACCATGACTGTGCCTGTTTCTTAATAGTTAAATCCTATTATGATGTGATCAATGGGGATAATATTAACAAATGTGATTTTTTTTTGCTCTCATATGATGAAAAGACTTATTTGGCATGCTTGCCTACTTCAGTAAATCATTTTCCAGAGGACCAATACGTGATCCTATAAAATCATGCATGGGTAAAAGATTCTCTTATGAGTACAAGATAGAGCAATTGAGTTTTGTTTTTAGATAGTTTTAGACTTATGGAAGAGTTGCATAAGTAATAGATTTTTTTTTTGTATTTTTATTCAGCTTTGCTGTATGACAGCAACTTACATAAAACCATAGGACAGTTATCAAAATTAAGAAATTACTCTTGGTACTGTTTAATATTATTAACTAAAACATTGTTTATTTGGGTATTATTAATTTTTCTGCTTATAGTCTTTTTCTGTTTTAGGATCCAACCAGTGCTCTCACATTATCTTTAGTTGTTATGTCACCCAGAAATCTTTTTGTCTTTCAGTGAGGTGGACACTTTATTTTTTTAGCTTGCTCAGGCTGCCTTAAGGGTGGGGATGGAGTTCAAACTGTGCCTCACTGGAATTGCCCGTGTAGATATTTAAACCATTGAGCTAACCTGAAAACCCCCTAAAAATTGAGAAGGGCTTTTTGTTTGTTTGTTTGTTTTTTTAGATGTGGACAGTTTGGGAAAGTACTGGAGAATGTCCCTCAGTTTGAGTTTGTCTTCATAGTTACTCTGCAGTTATACATTATTAAGAAAATTACCTGAGATGATAGCCCCTTTTTAGAGCATCAAAGCAAGGGTTTATTATGTTGGCAGGACATGTCAACCTTAGTTAGTTGCTTGGAATGGTTTCTGGCTCAAGTCTGAGTTACTATTGCACTGTCTTTTTTTTTTTAGCTGTATTTGGTACAGGGTCTTACTATGCAGCTTGGACTCATAGTGATCTTCCTGTTTTCAGCCTCCCCACTGTTGGGATTGCAGACATGCTAGACTCAGTGACCAGCTTGACCTGCCTGAGGGTGTGGTGCCAGGAATTAAACCGCAGTCCCTGAGCTTTCTTAGCAGGTGGTTAGTTTTCTGACCTATCTCACCAGCCCAACTATTGCACTTTGAAATTACTTGATACTTTGGAGGGAAAGCCATGGGTTTTAATGTAACAGGATATGCAACGTTTGTTGTGATTGAGCTGCCACATTCAGCCAACCTTAAGAACTGACTGTTGAACAGCAGTATACTGTCAAAGAGGAAGTAGCCATACATATATGGAAAGGATATTAGATGCACAGCACTTAGCAGCTTATATAGTCAGCCCTTCATATCTACAGGTTCCACAGTTGAGGATTTAACTAATCACAGCCTGAAAACACAAAATACCTGTACTGAACGTATATTAATTTTTTGTCGTTTTCTCTAAACATTACAGTAGAACAACTATTTTTATAGGCATTATAAGTATTTCAGAGATGATATAAATTATCTGGGAATATATTTGAAGATTCTAAGCAAATATTATGGTGTGTTATACAAGAGACTTGAACATCCACAGACTTTGGTATCCTGGGGGTCTTGGAACAAATCTCTTGAGGATACCTAGGGACAACTGTATCTGTAGGAGGCCAAATTTCTTCATATCCTTCAACCAGAACAATGTATTAGAACAAATTGAATGCAGAAGTACAACTAAAAACCCAGATGTCTCTTGTTAAACCAGATATTAAAGAGATTTGCAAAAATATAGAAAACTTCTGCCCTTCTCACCAATTGTGTTTGTTTCATAATATTTTTATTGTTGAGTTTAAATGTATAAATATTTAAAAATTTTTCTCAGTTTTAATTTCTAGTGTAAATATTGATATATCTATATCTGTATATAATTCATATAAACAAAATTTCTTTGGAGTTCTCAGTAGTTTTATTTACTTTTTTATTTATTTTTTATGGCTGGCTCAGCCTGCTCTGGGGATGGGGCTGGTGCAGCATGTGGTTCCGGGGATCAAACTGTAGTTCCTGCAGTTGCCTAAGCTTTCCTAAGCAGGCGCTTTAGACCACTGAATCATCTCACTGGCCCATTTTTTTTTTTTTTTTTTGTTTTTGAGGCAGGCGTTCTGCCTGTATTGTCCAGGGTAGACCTGAACTCCAGAGCTGAAGAATCCTCCAGCCCCAGCCTTCTATGTATCTGGACTACAGAAATAGCCCTGCATAGCTGTTCTTTAGTCATTATAAGGCAAGAAAGGATCAGAGATCAGAAATATTTCAGGATTATTGCCTTCTGAATACTACAGAGAGATGTCTTTGTGGAAGGAATCTTTACTTCTGATCTAAATAAAGATCTAATGATGGATTCCTCCAAGGAGTCTGAGACTTGGGATATGTCGCTCAGCTTCTTTTTGTCAGTTTACTCAACCAATAGATTAAGGGGATTGGCCCCAAGTTTCTTTCAACTCCAAACTCGGTGTTTCTAAATCACTCTTGCTCAAAGATGCTCTCTTGCCAGAGTAGACATTATGGGTCAATACCTAGGGTATGGTGTTTGCAAGGTTAGAGATAGGGTATGAAGAGAAGGGTAGGGATTTCAGGGCCTTATTCTGACTTTTTGGGTCTTTAAAATTTTTTTCTCTTAGAGTTCTTTATAAAAAGAAGCTTTAATTATTATTGTATTTTACTATAATGAACAAAGAAATATTTTATTTTTATTTTTTAAAGTTCATTTTATTTTCTTAAACCTCATTTATTTGTTTGTGTTATGGCTGGCTCAGCCTTCCTGGCGGGGGGGTGGGGGGTGGGGGTGGGGTGGAGGGTGGCGGCACTGCAGCATGTGGTGCCTGGGATCGAGCTGCGGTCCCTGTGGTGGCCTAAACTTCCCAATGTATGCGCTTTAGACCGCTGAGCCATGTCACCAGCCCAGAAATATTTTAAATGATTGCTTTTTTAAAAATGTATTTGGTACAGGGTCTCACTACACAACTGGACTCCTAGTGATCCTCCTGTTTCACCCTCCCTAGCGCTGGGATTACAGGCATGTACAACCTCACCTGGTCTTGGTTGCTGGCTTGGTGCATCTGGGCCAGGGCCAACATGGCATGGGGTATCAGGGACCAAACCTGGGTCCTTGTGCTTGCCTAGGCAGGTGCTTAGGTTGCTGAGCTATCTCTGTGGCCCACTGATTATATATATCATAGAGTTAAAAGTACCCGATTTCCTAGAATTTTTTACTATAAGGTATATAAATTTATTTTGTATAAATATTTATTTTACATAAATCATTTAAATTTATTAATGGGTTCTTAATATATTGCTCATACCTATATTGAGTCAGGCTCAAATTTTATGTTCATTGTGTATTTTTTTTTTCTAATTAAACTTTGTTTTAATGGGTCTCAAAATTCTGTGACAGATTTTTGGTCAAGTTGTTTCCATTAAAAAGTATTGATTTTAAAAACTAATAACTTAAAAACTGCCACACACACAAAAAAATGGTCCACAAAACATTCTCCTTTCTTTCTGAAGGTTTTACGATGCATTGTTATCATTAACCAGTCTTTCACCATTATACATAAATGGCCAGTTGGGAGAAACAGTTCTGCCACTGATTAAGACTGGGGTGACAGATATTAGGGGTAATATTCATTTAGCCTTCTGAGCTTTCTGGGCAGACTTGGTGACCTTGCAAGCTCCAGTAGCCTTCTTGTCCACAGCTTTGATGACCCTCACAGCAACTGTCTATCTCATATTGCAAACAGCGAAATGACCCACAGGTGGGTAGTCAGAGAAGCTCTTCACACACATGGACTTGCCTGGAACCATGTCAACAATGGCAGCATCACCAGATTTCAAAAACTTGGGCCCATCTTCCAGCTTCTTACCATACTGGTAATTAATCTTTTCTTTTCTTTTAGCTCAGCAAACTTGCAAGCAATGTGAGCTGTGTGACAATCCAGGACAGGGCCATAGCCAGCACTGATCTGGCCGGGATGGTTCAGGATAATCACCTGAGCAGTGAAACCAGTTGCTTCCATTGGTGGGTCATTTTTGCTGTCACTGGCAACATTGCCATGGTGGACATCTTTTGACAGACATATTCATGACTTTGAAGCCCACATTGCCCCCAGGAAGAACTTCACTCAAAGCTTCATGGTGCATTTCAACAGACTTGACTTCAGTTTTGATGCTGACTAGAGCAAAGGTGACCACCATGCCAGGTTTGAGAACACCAGTCTCCACTTGGTCCACAGGGACAGTGCCAATGCCACCAATTTTGTAGACATCCTGGAGGGGCAGCCGCAATTGTCAGTTGGGCGAGTGGGTGGAAGGATGCAATCCAGAGCTTCAAGCAGGGTGGTTCTGCTGGCATTGGCATGTTTATGGATGGCTTGCCATCTGTCATTCCAACCAGAAATTGGCACAAAAGCTACGCTGTCAAGATTGTAGCCAATTTTCTTAATGTAGGTGCTGACTTCCTTAACAATTTCCTCATATCTCCTCTGACTGTAGGGTGGCTCCATGGAATCCATTCTGTTAACACCAACAATTAGTTGTTTCACACCCAGTGTGTAAGCCAGAAGGGCATGCTCATGGGTCTTCCTGTTCTTGGAGATACCAGCTTTGAATTCACCAACACCAGCAGTAACAATCAGGACAGCACAGTCAGCCTGAGATGTTTCTGTAATCATGTTTTTGATGAAGTCTCTGTGTCCAGGGGCATCAATGATGGTCCCATAATACTTGCTGGTCTCAAATTTCTACAGGGAGATGTCAATGGTGATACCACACTCACACTTGGCTTTCAGCTTTTCCAAGGCCCATGCATGGAACCCTTCGCCATCTCAACAGCCTCCTTCTCAAATTTTTCAGTGGTTCTTTTGGCGATGCCATAGCACTTGTAGATCAGATGGTGGTGGACCTTGCCAGAGTCCACATGTCCGATGACAGCAATGACAATGTGAATCTTTTCCTGTCCCATATTGGCTTTGATTTAGTGGTGGTTTTCACTACACCTGTGCTCTTGCAGCAAACCCGTTGCAAAAAAACTCACTGTGTATTTTCTTATAAATTTTATGAAATTAGTTATGCTACTTTGGCTTTTTAAAAACCTATTACTAAGACTTTTAACATTGTTAATATTTATTTATAGAATTTTAAAAAATGCCAGCTGTATATTTTAAGAACCCCAGACTTCGGAGCTAACATCCTCTTTCCCTTCTTCCCTCCCTTTCGATGGGCCGTCACTGTGCTGCTTGGGCCAGCCTCGTCTCCTGGGCGCAAGTGAGTCTCCTGGCTTAAAGAGAACAATGGCTGAGTTTTAAAATGAGGAAACAGAAGGAAGGGAGAGCCCAGTCGTATAATGGTGTATTCTGTTTAAATTGGTCTTCACACAGGGTCCTGTACTTTTGTGATGTGGATTTCATAATGGGAACTGGCCAGTTTCTTTCACAATCACTAATTTGAACTTCTCTGATGGCAGAAATAAAATATCTAAAGTGGTGTGTGTTTGTTATATTGTCATAGGCAAATATTAAGTCAGACTCTTTTAATGTTTAAGCTAGTACTTGGACATAAGATTTGGTAATTCAACTAATTTTCTCAGAGCTCCTGTAGTTTAGTATATTATGATAACGTTTAGTATGTATTATATCTGGCATAGAAATTTGTGATTACCATAGATTTACAAAGTTCCACTTAAGAAATCTCAAGGTTTCTTTTCATTTTATGATATATTTATGTAAGCAAATCTAAGGGGCAAATGTCCCCACCACCACCGAGGCAGCCTAATGGAATATACTGCTTTGGAACACTGGCTTGGGTGCCAGCTTTCTGGGTGCAAATCCCACTCTGCCGCTGAGTAGCTGTGTAACCTCTGTTTGCTGGTGTTTTCCAGTTACAAAAAGGGGGTAATAATAGTATATATCTCACTGAACTGGCTTGAGGATTTAATGAGATATTATGTGTCAAGTACTCAAAGCCCTACCTGACACTGACCAAGTATTGCTGTAGCATAGTAGCTATTATTATTTCTGTACTGTTAGAATTATTGCTTGGTTAATGTGGAATGTTTAAGTTGCTTACTTTTTCATAATATCTGAATTTTTATCTCAGTAACAATATTAGCCTCAAACAATATTTTCAGATGAGTTACCTCTGGGGAGATTTTGTACTTACAGGGCATGGTCTAGTGGTATGTTGGCATTTTAAGAATCTTTGGAGGTCATGTGGTCCAACTCAGCCTCATATGCAAACCTAATATCCTGTTGACTGCACTTGAATTTTAAAAATCTCTGACTCTTGGGACATTCTTTTTCATGTTGTATTGCAGTTCACCTCTGCTCCGAGCCCTTAGATATGCCTGGTAGTGCCACCTAGAATGTGGTGAGCAAACAACCCTTCTGGATGGTGACAGTGAGGATGTGGATTCTGCACCACTAGACATCTAAAAGTGACCAGATGGTCTGTGTCAAAGCTGGCATACTCAAAGGACTTTGCTCCCTGTTGGTAGAAGAAGCAAGGATAAGATCTGTAGTCTGAGCTGCCTTGAGCTAGCTGGGAGCAAGAGATTTGGCATGGAGATTTTGTCTCATTGAACCTGTGGTGGGGTGTGAGTCAGACCGGACAGCCAACTCCAGGGTCTCTCCACCCTGCTCTTACAAGACCCCATCAGCATCAGCATACTTGTCCTTTCCTAGAGATGAGCTTTCTTTGGCTTTAAGAATCCTACTTTGCGTGTTTGTTTATTGTCTGCTCATCTACCTATTTAGATGGGTTGCTCCATGAAAGTGGAGGCGAAGCTGTTTATTTTGGGTGCTGCTGTTTTTCCAACAGCTGCAAGCACTTGGCATATAGTTCAATATTTAAATGATGGAATTAAGATTGACTGTGATCTCTCAAGTATGAATATATTTCCAATGTAGCGTAGAAAAATAAACATTGCCTTCACTTGGATGTCATGGTCCCATTCTTCAGGGAACTCCTCAGAGGAGAGGAAATGAGATCTCAGAAGTACCTATTATTTTTTTGCAACTTTCAAATACATTCAGAAAAAAGTATCTTTTTTGATGTGTGAGGATTTTCTAGAAAGGAAAATCTTCTAATCTTATGAAAGACAGGAGTATGTAATGCTATCAGAATTGGGTTTTGAACTTAGCCCAGCTGGATGGTGGCTTCATACTGATGCCCTGACAATGTTCTGTGTGCACTTAGCTTTACTTTCAGGACTAGTGATGGAAGTTTGCCAGATATATGAACTGTAGAAAGCTATCAAAACATTACAGTGTAGAAGAAAAAAGTAAGGAAAATTCCAACATATAATGTCCAAAAGCTTCCTTTCTCTAAAGGCTTTAAATACTTTTTTAAAGCTAATTTGTAAAGACAACCTGACACTGTAGAAAGTATGTGTGAAATTAAAATGTCATAAGCTGAGGATTTTGAGCATATAATTAAGGGACTCTGGACTTCCTTCTTTGGTATTTATATCTCTCCTTAGCATCAATAACCAAACTTCTCATGGAATGGGGGTAGGTTTTCAGGTCAGAACTCATTGACATATCAATTGGACTGTCTTGATTCAGCATTTATTTTTAAAGAACAGTTTGGTTTTGGAAACTAGCAGGCTGGCTTCCTTTCACATCTGGGTTCTACCCTTGCTCTGCAGCCTGGCTTGGCTTAGTCATTTGGTTTAATAACTTTGTGACTTTGAGTGAGTGACTTAATGTGACTTCGTTTTTTGTTTGTTTTGTGTACACTAGGTATGTGCTCTGCTGTGAGCTACATCTTTAGCTCTCTCTCTCTCTCTCTCTCTCTCTCTCTCTCTCTCTCACTCTCTAGGCAGGGATTGTAGATATCTGCACCACTGTATCTGGCTCTGCTTCCAGTTAAATCTGTAAAATGAGGGCAGTAGCTTAAGATTGTTGTGAGGAGTAAACACATTACTATATGTGAAGTGCTTAGAGGACAGCATGGCCTGTAGTGAGGCCCCACAGATAACATTATGTCATATGTGAGTATTTTAAAGGCACTATACTGGAAAATCAGTAACCTTGCACATTTAAGATGCCTGACATAAATTTAAAAGAATATTGGTTCTATGTCTCCATGTAGCAAAGATGACTTCAGCACTTGCCAAGTTCTCTCCCACTTCGGATCACTTGCTGTGTTTCTGCATATCATTCCCTGTGTAGGGTGTGTTAACTTCTAGGGTGCTCCGTTATTCACATAGCAGGGATGCTCTCATAAGCCATGTAAGCACTGATTAGTTAGAAAAATGAAAAATTGTTAATGAATTTTCTAAGCTCTACTTGTCTTAAAATTTTTACTTTGTTGAATTTGTAAGTTAAAGGATGAAAAGGTAACTCTTTTATTGTTATATTTACAACATTCCTGGATACAATGGGAAAAAGTAGGAAGAAGCATTATAATTTTGAGGAGAAAATAATTTTTGTCTTTTCTAAAACAATTTTTTTGTTAAAGGGTCTTGCTATGCAGCTCATACTTGTAGTGTTCTTCCTGTCAAGCCTCCACAGCACTGGGATTGCAGGCATATCCCACCACCCCTAGTTTTGGTGGCTGGCACTGTGCACCAGGTCTTCTGGGACTGGCATGGCGTGCAGGACCAGGGATCGAACGCAGGTCCTTGTGCTTGGCAGGCAGGAACTTAGGCCACCAAACTATCTCCCCAGCCCTCAATTGTTTATCTTAATCAGATTACATGTGTATTATCTTTTGACTATTTTTTTTCTGCAGAGAATACAACAGATTTTCAACATTGCTTTCTTTCTTACTTGAAATACATTGCATGTTCGTATTTAACAGGATTTAATTTTTTAAAAATAGAAGTAATTAATTGGAATGTATTTGACGTGCAGCAGGAAGGGAAACACATTAGTTTGTATACACAGAAGTTAATATGGAGCCTTTGAAGCCTAAATTAAGGAATTGTCTAAGGACAACATTTTTAACTGCTTAGGTTTCCTTTGGCCTATAATAAAATACGATAGGAATAGCATGCCAAAATCCTGTATGAAAGCTGAGCACACTGGCATGTATCTGTTGTGCCAGCAACTGTGGAGCCTGAGGTGGGAGGATCCCTCCAGCCCAAAGGTTCCAGGCCAGCCCATCTCAAAGCAAACCAAAAGACCACTGCATGCAAAACATTTTGTTTCTGTTGCATATTTGACCCACATTTTGAAGTTTGCCTTTGAGTTACACCAATGGATTAGGGAGCTTTCTTTCTTTACACTTTCTTCTCCATATCAATAAAGACAGAAACATGTTTCTGGAAAGTGTAAGGCTTACTTTTGTTAACATTTTAAACAATCATTTGTCTCTGAAAGTCACCCCAGGGGCCAGAGAATGTTGACTACTTTCATGCTGTTAATGAAGGAATGAGGTGAAGACTCCATTGAGGTTTCTGTTTAGTTCTGATTTGCTTTTTCCAGTCTAAAGAGAGCCTACCATATAGAACATTCTCATTATTATGGTTGCTTTTGTTTGAAAGCACCTAAAATTGTGTTTTTCAGATCATCGTAAAGGGCTTGCAAGATGGCTCAGTGGACTAAGTGGACTAAGTGACTGCTTAGGCAAGTGCAAGAACTGGGGTTTGATCCCTGGTGCCACATGCCATGCTGGGCATGCTACTGGGCATGCTAAGCTGGTGACAGAGACCAAGCCTGATGGTGCACACCTGTAATCCCAGTGCTGGGGAGGCTGAAAACAGGAGGATTGCTACGAGTCCGAGCTGCATGTTGAGACCCTGTACCAAATACATGAATTAAAGAATGAATGAATGAATGAACAAATGAATAGGCACCCCCTAAGGCGGGTGGGCAAGGGTACATTTCCACACAGGATGTACTTAGCATCTGCCTAGAGTGGCACTGGGACAAGGTTGCATTGGGAATGTGGAAACAGCAGTGATAATTTCTAGCCAGAAAAGACCTTTGGGTCTCTACTCTAGTTCTTTGTGTGTTGGATGGGAAGTATGACACACTTTCTGCTATAGGCATGGTGAGAAGTGTTGTCCTATGTTAGTGAGAAAGAGAAAAAGTATCTGACTGGCCTACATGGTGCAAAAGTATCACTGCTTGGGCTCCTCTATTACTTTCCTAGTAGCTCTCCTTTTTCCCTGAGCTCTGGCCTTGCATCTATCTCTTCTGCCTTGGGGATAGCTGAAAGCACTAGGTGGAAGTTATCACTCTTTATGCATTTTGTTCTTCCTGTGCCCCAGGCTGAGATGTATCCAGGCCCCACCTAATACCACATATGTGTGTAGCAGCTGGCATGTCGGTCATCCTCAGGACCTGGATTCCTGTACGAAGTACTAACAGGCAAGACTGTAGCCTCTATTGACCAGCATTTACAAGTGCAAGGGAATAGATTGTAGAACCCAAAGAAGGCTCTGGATGACCTCTGCTATTTAGCAGCTGTGCAGAGCACCAGTTGCTATGGCAACTAGGCTCTGTTTATAAAAATGAATGAGGACCTCAAGCCTAGGGCATCTACACCATGGGCAGAGCTCCCCCTGGAAATAGTCTGCCTGCCAGATTGCCAGGGTTAAACCAAAACAAAGACATACCAAACAAAAGTAGTCAGGAAGCATTCTGCCCTTTGGGGGCATGAACCAGGGCCTGATTGCCTGTATGCTCCTTCACCAAGCAGAACCTGCCAACTGGACAGCTTATCTTGGCTATGTCAGAGAAAGAGACAATGACCATGGTTCTAGCATGGACAGTTTTCAGAGCACAAGCTTGCATTACCTGGCCTTTAGCTCTGGGTTTGAATGGAAGAAATTTTAGTACCAAGGATCTGACTTTTTAAAGATTTTATTTTAGGTTCTGCCTTTATGTAAGCTGTAAAACCATATTTGAGTTTGCAGCTTTAGGATGGACCTTTGTCTGGAGCAATCAAGTTTGGAGGTTGTCCTCTTTGAGTCCTTTCACAGTGACAGTAGTCTTGACTTTTCATGGAAAGTGATAAGCCATGGACATTTTTGAGAGTACTTTGAAGTTCAGAGCTTCCTTTGAAGGTTATGCTGTGATCTTAGTTCTAGATTCACTTCATGAGTCTACAGCTGGACTCTGTACATATGTCTTTTATCCATCATTGGGTACTTCACTGTGGCAAAGGCACAGTGGGCCGTTTGATGCCCTTGCAGAGGTCCCTTCCCTGTGTACCATCTGATCATTAAGCTTACTTGAGCTGTTGCCCAGGGGCCTGGGTAGAGGAGGAAGCCTTGGGGATTTTCCAAGTGAAAAAGTGCCCAGGAACACAGGTTGGGAGAAATAAGACTCCCAGCCAGGTGTAGTGGTGCATGTCTATGATTCTAGCACTTAAGAGGCTGAGACAGGAGGATCATAGTGAGGTTGAGACCAGCCTGGGCTATATCAGTTTGAGGAAGCCTTAAAGTTGTTCACCTGCTCTTCTTGCTTTGACTAGATATCACGGAGTTGGGAGCAGAAAGGGGAGAGGTGGGTGTGTGGAGGGTGGGCTACTGGTTGCACCTACAGTGACAGCAATGGGCTCTAACCTAGAAGAATTCTTCTGTCCTAGAAGAATTCAGTTCTAATTCTGCCCTTTGTTCCTTAACTTGCACTGTGTTGTGGGCTTGATTATCCAGAGGGACCCCATCACTGTGGTGAAGAGAGTAAAGCTTAAGTTCATTGGTATCACCGTCCACTATTGGAGGCCAGTTGCGGTTACTGGGGTGGCTGTCCTGTTCACTCGTAATAATTTCTTATGAACCTGCCTGTTGATAAACTGAACTAAGTCAGCTTTAGTTTTTCTTTAACTAAACATTTAAGTTCCAGTGTAACCTCAAGTGTCCTGTTGGTTTCCATTCATTTCAGTGCTGAACCAGTTATTCACTGGGCCGTGGATTTGATGTTTCCTTTCTGTCTGGGCTTACGTACCTGGGAGAAATACGAGTTTGCCACTTGGCAAACTCTTTTTCCTCTGGCCTGTTGATGTGGTCTTAACACTGATGGAGGTGGGCTGAGAGGCTGATTGGTTATATTAAGTGTTTATCCTAGATATGCACATGGGTACAGATGAATCTGGTGCTTCGTGCTGAGCAGTTGTACTGAGGCAAAGAACTAAACTTTTCACATTCTGTGGTGTCACGATGTTCATATTCTCACGTGGTCAGGCTTTGGAAGCAGACTTCAAGGTGAGCTGAAAAGCCAGTAGTACCCTGGAAAAGATGAAGCCAGTAGTCAAGATGCTGCTCCAGAGAGTCTGCAACTGAGCTGGTTTTTTGAGGATCTATTCACTGTTAGCCAGTGAGGTCAATAACGAGGCAGTTGGAGTCATGCCTACACTGGCCATCACTACCTTACATCCTGGGTGAGGGTCAGAGAAACCGAATAGATTTATTCATGCAGTGAGCAGCAGGCAGCCTTCTCCACACTGGGTCTTTTTTAGTATTTTGATGACACGTGCCATTGTTGTTAGTGGCTTGGATAAACAAGTTATTCTGGGAGAGTTAAGGCTTGGTTCTGCAGTCCACATTCAGGCATTTTATCCCAGTGTCCTGTAGTCATTAGTGAACATTTATCAAGTGCCTACGCTGGACCAGGGCCTGTTATCATAACCAGCAAGTTAATAAATTACATCATATGGCATGTGTATAAAGAACTCTTGAGAGGGGGAGGATGGCTGGAGTCCTTGGTGTTTCCTCTTGCTCGTCCTCTGGTGCCTTCACACCAGAGAAGGAAAGTAGCCATCAGTTGAAATCTGTTTACTTTGCTATTAGCAGTTTTAGAAAAGGTTTGGAGCAGCGAGTTGAAATTATTGAGAGAAATAGGAGTTTTGAGGCTTAGTGTTGGGCTTTTCTTATTCCCTCTAGCCCAGGCACTCTCTTCCAGTTACTGCTGATAATGCTCCCTTTTTATGTTTGGTTTTCTTGTCATTAAGTCAGTGACACATGCTGAGAATAGAAACCAGGGCCATTCCATGCTGTAACCACCAGCACACGTATACCCGGCTGGGTCTGTTGCTGGGATTGTTGCTATGATTCTTGAAGACAAATGCGAGCTGCGTGTCTGTCATGTCACCTCCCACCTGCGGGCTCCCTCCCGCAGCAAGCTTGTCTTCCAGGCTCTTTCTACGTGACACTGTGGGAAGAGATGGAGGGGAATGCACAGAAAGCTTTCCTCCTTGCTATGGTGTGATCTTTTTTTTTTAAATATTTTTTTTATCATGCCTAACAATTTTATAAAATACTGGGTTTCAATACAGTATTTTTATACATGCATACAACATATTTTGATTGTCTGTCCACATCACCCTCCCTCACCACCTCTGCCCTGCTACTCTTATTCCCTTCCTTTTGGAAGATGTGGCTGTCACTTGCACTAATATTGCTAGTTTTCATAGGGATAGCCTTTATTTATGTAAAAAAATTTCCTGTTAAATTCTTCTTTTAAACATTTAGGTTGGCACTGTGAAAATCAGTATGGAAACTACTCACAAAACTAAAACTAGGGATTCTGTTTAACCCGGCTATCCCCCCTTTCTTGGTATCTTCCCAAAGGTATAAAAAACATCATATCACAGTAATATAAGCACACTCATGTTTATAGCAGCACAGTTGGTAATAGCTAAATCTTGGAAACAGCCCACGTGCCCATTAACTGATGAATAAAGAAGATTTTTTATATATATATATATATATATATATATATATATATATATATATTACTGCTCAGCTATAAAGAAGGATAAGCTTGGGCTATTTCAAGCTAAATGGATACACCTTGAGACCACACACTTAAGTGAAATAGATTGACACACATGTTTAAATATCACTTGTTTCTCTGCTGTGAGAAACCAAAAGGGTAAATAAGAACCAAATAATGTAATAGATATAGGGAAATAGGAGACTAAGCATGGTGGCACACACCTGTAATCTCAGTGCTGGGGAGAGGGGATAAAAACAGGAGGATCACTGTGACTCTCAACTGCTTAGAGAGAGCCCATACAAAATACATTAAAAAAATAAGATATAGGGAAATAGGAGGAAAATGTTCAGGAACAAGGGAAGGGGGAGGGGGAAAGGAAGAGAGGGAAAAGAGAATAAGTGGAAAAAAATGGAAACAATAGGAGGGGAAGAGAGGTTGAAAGGAGGTGAGAGGACTGAGAAAAAAAGAATCAAAATATATTATGTACAGTTACAAATTCTTTTTGATAAATGTGATCATTATGTTTATCTAAAGTATGCCAATTAATCCCTATAAAAAGGAAGCCCAAGCCAAAACAAGAATAACAAAAAAGGATATTATACCAGAACATTAAAATAAAAAGAATAAAGAAAACAATATTTAGAGTTGAGTACACTAAGAACAAATAACGTCCATATAAATGAAGCCAAAGAGTACGTGGCCTTGTGTGTTTGGCTTCTTAGCATGACATTTCCAAGGTTCGTCATGTTGTGACACATATTTAGTAGTAAGTTTTTATGGCCAGCTAATCCGACAGTGGATATTTGCATTGTTTTCAGTTTTGGGATACTGTGCAAATGTTCACATAATGTTGCTGTGAACATTTGTCTACTTAAAAATTGTTGTTTGAGTTTATGCTTTAATATGCATCTGTATGTCTAGGATTAGAATGAGGGGATCAGTTGTGTTTAGTTTTTTGAGGAATTGCTATACTATTTCCAAAGTAGCTGTACTGTTTTATGTTCCGAGCAGCAACACAGGAGATTCTATTTTCTCCACATTCTTTCCAGCTCTTGTTATTATCTCTTTGACTCTAGCCATCCTAGTGGATTAAAATGGTGTGCCATTCTGTATTCATCAGGGTTTTTCAAAAATATCTGATTTGGCATATGCAACATTTTAGAAGCTCTTTGCTGTGTATGGAGATAGAAAGGAACAACCTTTAGCCCTTTGTCTTTTTTTGGCATCACTTTTTTTTCTTTTGTTCTTTCTTCCTTTTTTTTGTGGGACTGGGGTTCAAACTCATGACCTTGGACTTGTCAGGCAGGCAGTTGTGCCATGGAGCTATCTCCCTGGCCCCGTTTCTTTCATTCTTACGTTGCTTGGGATTGAGCCCAGGGTCTCTTGCCTGAGAGGCAAACACTTTTAACATTGGGTTGTACCCATAGCCTCCTCTTAATTTATGTCCCGGATTTACCAAATTACTTGTAGCCTTCGCTTGCCGTTTTTTTCACTCTGAGATCTTTGTACTCTTCCCTTTGCTTGCAATATTAACAATAATGCTAATGTCCTTGCTGGTTGACTCTTAAACGACCAATATGTGATAATATTGGCAATCCGGCTGCAGAATCTGTTCTTAAACACTGCGCTACAATTTTTTTTTTCTTTTTAAAATGAACTTAATTGAAATATAATTTATATATTTTAAAGGGAATTTAGAAGAGTTTTCATGAATGCATGTGCCTGTGTACCTACTACTGTGGATGAGCCAGGAAAGACTTGAGCTCTGCAGAATTGTTGGCCACCAAGGAAGAGGGAGTTGGGACAAAGCCCTCAAATCGAAGAGAGGGCGGGGCTGCCATTCAAGCGGAGGTGGCCAGAGTTCTCTGCCTCTCAGGCAGACCCTGGAATAGTCCTTTGAGCCACACGTGATACTGTCCTGAAGTGAGACATCCAAAGTAGAAACTAATTCATGAGCGTTGGCTTGGTCATTTGTGGAACCAAGTAGGACATATGTTTTAGTTTTTAATTCAATAAATAATACTCAAAAGTATTTGCATGGTAAAAAAAAGAGTGTGGAGAATGTGGAAAGATAGAGTAACGTCTGAGTTCACTTTCATTTCCTACCCCTCTCTAGAACCCTTCTCTATCCCTGATTTTAGGAAAGAACTGTTTGTGCTAAGGGATGATAGAGCACTTGTCTAGCATACAGGAAGCCCTAAGTTCAGTCTGTAAAAACCAAAAACAAACAAGCAAACAAGAAACCCAGCCACCCATAAAAACTTCCCTGGAGCCCCCCAAAACAAATAAACTATAAAAAACAAAAAATCAATCCCGTACCCCACAATTATTTGATTAGTTATCCATTAAATCCTTTTTGTATGCATTTATTTACACATACATAGTTTCATAGGGCCAAAAAATTGTGTATTTTTTTCTGCAGCTGAAAATTTCACATTATTAAGGCACTTTCATTAGTATAGATAGCGTACTTTCAAATACACTTTCAAATAGTGTATATATAGTTTATAATAGATGTACCATTAGTGATAAACATGCAGGTTATTTCTTCTGTTTCTCTACTGCAAATACTATGGCAGTTAACACCCATACTTATAATTCTGTAATACCTTTACAGCTATCCTGTAAAATTTTGGTGTTATACAGCTGGTATTTACAATTATACCAATTATAATATGATATAATTATGGTTATGGGGAAATGCCTCATAATAACAACATAATAACAATTCGGTTATTATCCAAACCCAACTGAAAAAGTAGGAGAGTTTTTCCTAGCCTTTACTATTTAAGGAACAAAAGCTCTGAAAAATATGAAGTAAATATTATGATTCCTTTGTAGATCAAAGGTCAGTATGTGCTTAATATATGCCAGGGATTTTTTTAAATGTAGTTTCTCATTTAACTCATAACAATTTGTGAAAAGTTTGCTACTATTCACTGAAACTGAGACTCAGAAAAATCGTGATTTGTA
>PVKN010013699.1:0-19731 GCA_004027915.1 Capromys pilorides | reverse complement strand
AAGAAGGCCAAACAGAAAGTGAGAAAAACAAAAAGAGAGAAAAAATTTAGAGGGGAAAATAAAAGGAAATGTTGAAAAAAGAAACTAAATCCCCCAAAATGCTAGTGAACAAAGATAAAAATAATAAAAAGTAGAAAAATCAGAACATTTGAACAAAAAAAAAATTATTGTGTTTTTGAATGAGATCTCAAGTCTTGGAATGAAGCCTGCTATGATTTTCTATGCCTACAATCTCTGTGGGATTTTGATGTGCCTTGCCTGCATTAAAGGCCCCTTGGCCCACTCAGTCTGGACTGTGGTTACTATTCAAGCCAAAGCACGTCCTTGTTTCTATTGGAAAATGGGGATCAGGGTCAACTTTCTAGTCTCTGCTGGATTGAAGCCCCAGGGGAGGGGTTCAAGTATATGTTAGGCTTAAGGTTTCAATCATGGGATTTCATTGCTTACTTCTCTGCTTGTGCATAGTCTGCATCCAGGGTCATTTTGGTTGGTTATCCCTTGCCTCAGCTGCCCTGTGCCATGGGGAATCATAATATAAAGCCAGCTTGGAGTTGGTAGTCTCATCCTTGCATGTGTGTGAAGGGTGAATCTCATTATCCAGTACAGGCCAGCTTGCTTGCTCTGGGGGAGGGTTGTGCTGTATGGGCCTGTTTGCTTACATTGGGGAGGATTGGCACATGTCTGGCTTTACCTTCTTCATTTCATCCATTAGGAAAAATGATACTCATAAAGACTTGGGAAAATGATATCAGCATCTAAAAGAAATAACTTCATCCACACATGCATTGTAGTATTATTCACAATAGTAAAGGTACAAGCTAAGTGTCTATCACAGGATGAAAGGGTAAAGAAAAATGTGGAATTTGGATGGTGGTGGCACATGATGTGATTCTAGTTCTTTGCTGACTGAGGTAGGAAGCCAAGCCTACCCTGAGCCAATTAGTAACTTAGTGAGATCCTGCCTTAAAGTTAAAAAAAAAAAAGTGGCCTGATGATGTAGTTATTACAAAGGGTCTGAGGTTCAATCCTAACTTGAGCAAGTTAACCACTTAGTGAGATCTTGTCTCAAAGTTTAAAAATGAGATAGGAATGTTGTTTAGTTGAAACACTCTCAGTTCAATTCCTGGAACCACAAAAAAAGAAATGAAGGAAAGAAAAAGAGAAAGAGAGAAAGAAAAGAAAAGTGTCATTTGCAATAAAATGGATGAAACTAGAGAATATGATGCTAAGTGGAATAAGACAAAAATTAGACAAATACTGCTGATCTCACACCTTGTATCTAAAAAGTCTAACATAGAAAGAAAGAGTAAAGAGTCTGGGGTGATGAATAGAATGGAGAGATGTTAACCAATGTTTTATTAACTCTTTTATAAGATGAACAACCACAAGAACCTAAAATACAATATGAGTTGTTATGGATCCATTAATTTGATAATCATTATATAATATGTTCATATATCGAATAATAGTATTGTATACCTCTTACTTATATAATTTTTGTCAATTATACCTCTTAAAACAGTAAATAAAAATTAAAGATCCACAGCGTACTCTTGCTGAAGCTAGTGCCATCAGCATAGGTAAGAGCTAACACAATAAGAGTCATATTCAAAGTGCTTTGCATCCATTATGTATCTTAATCCCTCCAAAAAATTTATAACTCTAAATATTCTATATAAATTAATATTTCTTTATTTTATAGATAAGGAAAGTCTATATTACTTTCTTATAGCGATCCGTTGGTCTTACTGCAAACAGTTCTACTTGGGAAGACATGGCGGAAAGAATGAGAAAGATGGACAAGAAAACAAAAACTGGGCTAGGTGGTCGCTAGTCCTCCTGATGGACAAGACTAACTCAATGCACAACAAAACAATCATTTATTTATACTTTTTCAAAGTTTGTAACACATCACACAAGGTTGCCTAGTGACTAATAGCTGACCTAACCCAGACAGTATATTTTTCTCAGGACTAAGGTAGCTTGTTTGCTTTAGGCACTGAGGCCTAGTCCCATCTACACACATTTGATCGATTTCCTCACTTCATGTGGCTCCCAACATATCCCCCTTTCTGTGTTGTTTTGTCAGAGATGGGTGTTCCATTGCTGATAGAGAAGGTGTATTTGGAGAAGTCTTGAAAGGATCTTTTCATACTTGATGACAGTCCAAAGATTGTAGGTACTTGAATTCAGCAATATAACTTTATATGGTCCAACAGTCCATAACAGCAGTAAGCTATCAGCACAGCTAGTAATTGTCAGAAGTTTTTGACTTGAGTCTTTTACAATGTAGTATGTTAATATGGCATTATTTTCACACCTCACGGTTATGCTTTCCTGCTGGATGGTTAAGACCAAGTTAAAGCAAGACCTGTACAACTACAAATATAACTTTTGCTATCTGACAAGATCAGCCAAATATCCTCAGGATTTATCTTGGAACTATGCACAGCACCATGTAGATCTTCTGTCAATGTCAGCCATCTGCATGGTTATTGCTTGACCAATTTGTTCTCTGAGAAAGGCTGAGAGACTTTTTCTCTCCAGGTGACTCTCCTTAGGCACACTATACATCATTGATCACTTTCCTCTGAAGCCTCATAATTTCCTTGATCAGAAAATTTGTCTCACAACTGAATTACAGTACATCATAGCAGAGGTTCTCTTATGTCTTGATACTCACTGACCTTAAAGTGCTAGGACCAAAACATTGGGCACCCTTTTAGTCCATCTGTTTCTCTAAGTTTTGGTCTGCAAACCTTAGTTGTTAAACATCCCAAAGAGAAGGCTAATGACATTACCCTCTAACAGAGGCAGTAAACTTAACATTACAATCTGAGTATCAAACACTTTAGACATAAAATGGAACTGTTATTTTCCAACAATCATCATTATTCTAATATTTAAATCTCTGCAGAATGTTAAAAAAATAACAATCACACATTTTTACACAGAAATGTAGTGATCAAACCATGTACATTTTAGCAGACCAATCTTATGGCATTTTGTGACATGTTTATATTTTTGTTGTTGACATAACATTACCCTTTTAACCAGTCTATCTAATACATACTTAAATGGGGCATACATCACAAGGCTTTTCTTTCTTTCCCCCATTTTTTTAAATTTGAAAGTCTTATCACAATAAGCAATATTTGTTTAACATTGTATACTCGGAATCATGGATATATATATATATATATATATATATGTATAATATTTTGGTCTTTTTGAGACAGGATCTTGCTATGCAGTTCAGACTGACCTTGAGCTCACTTTTGTAGCCTAGGATGGTCGCAAACTCACACTGACCATCCTGCTTCAGTCTCCCAAGTGCTGGGATTACAGGCGTGTGCCACCATGCCCGGCTCAATCATGGATACATTTAAGACACTTGGTGAGATTAGCAATAATGAGTTACCATACACATGTGCAAACTTTTGCTTCTTAATTGAGTTGAATACCAAAACCACTGTTAAGAGAAAACTCAATTGTATTTTTTCTGAAAGACTTCTATCTTTGAACCAATGACCAATTTATTGAAGGTGTCTCCTAAGAGACTGTTGGCCATACCTCTTATTCATAAATAGAACTCTGAATAATTTTTATTTTTTTACTCTAAGGAATTTTTGCTTAATTAATTTAAACTTTTTGATAAGCTGTGTATAAATTGATTTTAATATGATTTAACACCAGCTGATAACTTAAGAAAAACCATGCTTTTAAGAATGTATATCCAGGCTGGGGAGATAGCTCAGTAAACTAAGCATTACCTGGCAAGCTCAAGGTCCTGAATTGAATCCCTGGTTCCACTAAAAAAAAAAAGAAGCCTGTATATCCCATGTTGTATTATAAGCAACTGACCAAAAAGGAAAAAAAAAAAAAAATGGAACAGTTCACAAAATGCCACACACATAAATAAATACACAGCAAACACAAACAACCATCTTTACAAAATTATGAGTGTTCTCAACTGTATATTCCTGGCCAGATTAACCTATAGTAACTCTATTGCAAAATTTTTAAGGAATTTTAAATTATAACTAGACTAGTCAGATTTTGTTATTTGTCAATAAGCAGAAATCTCTTATCAGAAAGTTTGGAAGGAATAAAGTCCCAAATATGGACTTGGATAAGATGTCCCAAATATGAAAAGGGTGTCATAATTTGCACCTTTTCAGGGACTATTACTAGACCTGCATTGTGGCTGGCATTATCTAATTGTAAACATGCGATGTAAAATGGATGGTATCCATGTGCCAATAGAATGTCATCTATGTAATAGATAACGTATGTTGATGGTTAGGCCTGTCTCACTGACCAAATGGCTGTAGCCGTAAACTCTTGGCACAGGATTAGACTATTTACCATACGTTGTGATAGATGCCACCACTGACAACAGTGCATAGGGGCCTGATTATTAATAAAGGGTAAATCAGAAGCACAGTGTTTTTCCTCTTCAGGGAGGAGAGGGATAGGAAAGAAAAGGTCTTTTAAATCAATCACCATAAGCGAAAAATGTAAAGGAATAGTTATAGGATTGGGCAATCCCTATTGCAGTGCTCCCATAGGCTCCATGGTGCCATTGATTGCCTGCAAGTCCTACAGAGATTTCCACTTTCATAATATATATTCTTTAATTACAAAAATCGTGGTATTCCAAGAGCTATTGGAAAGTTCTAGATACCCCACCATCAGATGCTCATTTACCAGTATATAAGTTGCTATAATCTTCCCCTGAGTTAAGGACCAATGACCCAACTAAACAGGGTCATAAGACATCCAAGTTATCTTGCATGTCATCCATGGGGTTGGAAAAGAGATCAAGGCCCCTCCTGAAAATGGCCTATGCCAAAAGAGATTCTTTTATCTCTTGATTATTTTTACCAAGCACTTGAATGGGACAGAAATCTTATCGTAATATCTGATGAGCCACCAGGGATTTAGGACTGGCCAAAAATGCTCCAATATCCTGTAACATGTTATGACCCCATTGACTGACCAGTATATGGGGGAGGTCATAAGAAGAGCAATATCTAGAATAGCCTTCTTCATTCCACCAAATTAACAATTTAGCCCTTCTGCTAGGGTAAGAAACCTTGCCCACCCCTAGTAAATCTGTAGTGGCCAAATCCAGAGGCCAAGACTTAGGCCAGTGATGCTGAGCAATAACTGAAAAATTTGTACCTAATAGCTCTTCAAATGCTTTTCCTTCACAAGTCAACTCTATCTCTGGGCAATTTTATCTAATCTGTTCAACACAATAAATATCAGGAAACCCAAAAACCCTTGAATTGCTTTTAAATTTTCCAATTTTTTCCAAGGGAAAAATGATCAATTGAGTAATGGGAGTACCTGGATTGACTTTAGCAATGGTTTGGGTAGTTGAATAATAACTGTGATTTTTCTGTTATAATCAGCATCAGTTTCACCTGGAAAAATCTGGAGACTTTTTAAAGTGAGACTGCTGAGGCCTAGCAAGATTCCCATTGTACTCTGAGGCTTAAGCCCATAGACTCCAGTAGAAATAAACTGAGGCTCCATTTTAGAAGTCAGTAGGAATCTGCAGGAGGAACTGAGGTGCAAGTTTCTACTGTCAGTTGCTGCTCACCAATTAAACAAAGATATTTGTGGCACGGGAGGGGAAAGCCCCCCCATTTTTTGCTGGGGCCAAGGCTGCCCCATTGGAAGCTTGCCTGAATGGGCTGGCCTTCTTGCACAGTTTTAGATTTACAGTCACTGACACAATGGTACCCTCATCTATATCTAGTACATACACTGGAAGATTTTATTGAAGTCAGATAAAGGCTGTGTTCTTTGGTGCAGCAGAACAGTTTTGGGCTAAAGATCCCTCATCCTTACAATGGAAACAAATGATCTTACTTTTTCAAACCCTTTTTTGTTGGCTGTGGATGAATAACCTGAGTAATAGTTGCTACCAAAATAGCTTTCTATATACATGAGGGACTGATATCTGCACAAATCTGAATCATTTCAGGCAGTATAGGCCACTTCATGGTCTCTTAGAGTCTCTGTACCATTTAATTTATTTTTGAAGGCCAATTGTTGAACTATTATTTTATTAGCTTTTCTTTCACTGATAATCCTCTCAGTAGCTTATAAAAAACCTGCAGTAAAATCTTGGAAAGATTAATTAGGGTCTTGCCTAATAGAAGTCAAGATAAGGGATGTTTTACTTTTATAAGGGAGTTCCCTCCAGGTCTTAAATGTAGATCTCTTGGTCTGCTACATAGTTGCAATGTAAAGGTCAGTTGATTGTGCTAGCAAAGATATCCTTTCCAATTAGCAAACCATTCATAATGGGTAAGTTGTAAAACATATTTCCTGTCTGTTTCCTGCTATATTTAAAGAAATTTTCTTTCTACAATAAACAGTCTTCTGGATTTAAACATGATTTAGCTTTTCCTTTGCACTCATTTGGGGCCATAGTCTGTTGCGCTAGAATTTCTACTAAATTCAAGTAGGGCCGTAAGCAGCAACAGCTTGTGTTAATTTATTTACAGTCTTAAAAGGTGTGGATTCATGAAGACCTACAACTTAGTTTTGATCTGTGACTCATTGAAATTTTCCTGAGCTGCCTTGGTCAGGATTGCAGTTTGTGGCTCTGTAAAACCTATTGAGTGTTTCAGTTTTGGCCAGATTTTAACCATAGACACTGTCTTGAGCCTAACAAATTTGTGATGCCAGGAACATGCATAGTCAGTGCCAAGGCCCCAGGATACCATACTCATGATCCCCCTACATAGCACCAGGTGCACAGGACTGTAGTTGGTGGTATGCACTAACCTCTGTGGCTAGATGGGGCAAACAGATCAGCAGGCAGCTGGGGAATCCCAGCTGGGTTTGCCGAAGACCAGAGTGCAGAAACCCCCAGGAGCCCAGTTCGTGCCCCTCTCCTGGCAGTGCTGTGCTGCTTGGAACCAACAGCTCACAATTTAAAAGAATGTTTTCTTTTGTCATCTAATTGAGCAAAGCTAAAGGGTTTAAGCTCTACCTGCTGTACCTTTGTTCTACCCTCTTTGTCTCATTCAGGACTTGATTTCAAAACAGTACTCTACACTGCCTTTTATGGTGGTCATAGAATGTAGCACAAATACAAAAACTAAAAAGACAACTATAATATATACATATATATATATATATATATATATATATATATATATATGTCAACATCTATGGTTCTTGAAACTGAAACTGCTGTTAGGCTTCTCTGAAGCCTCTTTCTCTTTTCCTGCTCCATTATGTCTCTGGTCCTAGTGGGCCCCATCCCCAAGTTTTACACCTAGTGTGCCAGTGCCAATGCACACCAGTGTGGAATACTGCTAGCTCTGACCAATCCACTTCCCTCCCTTATGCATGCTTTTTGGAAGTGGTTCCTCCACCCACACTTATCTTATACCAGGTATGCTGTTTCAGTGCCAGATGTAGGGATCCGTTGGTCTTACTGCAAACAGTTCTACCAGGGAAGACATGGCAGCAGGAATGAGAAAGACAAGAAAACAAAAGCTCAGCCAGGTGGTTGCTAGTCCACCTGATGGGCAAGACTATCTCAACACACAATAAAGCAATCATTTATTTATACTTTTTCAAAGTTTGTAGCATGTGACACAGGGTTGCCTAGCAACTAATAGCTGACCTGAGCCAGACAGATGTTTTTCTCAGGACTGAGGTAGCTTGTTTGCTTTAGGTACTGAGGCCCAGTCTCACCTACACACACGGCTCCCAACAGTTTCTCTAGATAAAAGCGAGAAAATAGCTTAACAAAGACCAAAAAGGCAATGTCATTGTGATATTTAACTGGTTATATCAACTTGAGTAGGAAACCCCAAATAAAATGGATCTGCACACATGGGTGTGGCTGAGGAGATTTGTTGAAGACAGAAAACCCAGTCTAGGGCAGCTTGTTGCCTGAATGGTATAAAATAAAAATCAAGACGGAAGGCTCACTACTATTTCTTTGGAGGAACTCCAGTCTTCACCCTCAGCTTGGACACAGTTTCCTGACTTCCAGGCCAGAAGTCAGGTCTGACTTCTTCAGCACATACCGTTCAGCTCTCTGTTGCAGACCCTTCAGCTTGCTATGGATTTACAAGGGACACCACAGTGAGCTTCAAGACTTTGAGTGGATCCTTCCGAACTCCAGTGGATCCTTTTGTACTCTTCAACACCTGACTCTGGGTGGCCACACTTGTAAGCCAGTTTGTAAATTTGTATATATTTGTATATCTTGCATTAAATCTGTTTTCACAACTGACTAATACAATAATAGAGCCACAGATTTTTCAAAGATAAATTTGTTGCAATTCTTGGATTAGCATGTAATAGCTGTGAAATCATCTCACTCCTTTTATCTATAAAAGAAGATAATAGTAGCATTGTTGTAAAGATTGAGGTTCTGTACATCTTAACATAGTTCCAAGCTCTTAGAAAATAACCACTGAGTATTAGTTATTATCTTTTTTTATTTATTTAATGTGTTTAGTACAGGATTTCACTGTGTAGCTCAGACTCTAGTGAGTCTCCTATTTCACCTCTTCATCACTGGGATTACAGGCATGCACCACCACACCTGGCTGGCTCTTGACTTGCTCAGTGCACCCAGGGCAGGGTGAGCATGGCATGTAGTACCAGAGATTGAACCGATGTCCTTGTGCTTGCCTAGGCAGGTGCTTAGACTGTTGAGCTATTTATGCAGCCTATCATTTTCTTTTTACATCACTTCTTTCCTATTGCAGCAGTCTCAGAGAGAAAAGCACCCATGAGAAAGAGAAAGTAAAGTTGAAGGAATAGAGAACCTTTTTATTATGAGTTCAACACTGACAGTCTGACTTTTGATCAGGATTCTCAAATTATTGACCTCCCCTGGGCTTAACCTCCAGGTATATGCTTTTTGGGTTTCCATAGTAACCAAGTTACTTCATTTTCAAGAATTTTACAAGAATGTCACACAATTGCCACAAGATTTGCATTTCCCAGACAGTGTTAAAGCCTGTCATGGGGCTTTGTGGTTTATTTAATGTTTGCCCTATTCCCCAAGTTGTTCTATTTGTTTCTGTTTTATGACCCTGGCTTTTTCTAAGTGGGTTTATGTTTAGCTACATGGGAAGGGGTGAAGGAGTGACTATATCTATAGATTAAGTGAATTTAAGAGACCCTCTTTCAAAATGGAGTCTCTTTCACCTATTCATTTTAGAGTCTGAGTTCCTTCATTAAACTATTTATCCTATCTCAACCTCTTCACAAATTCTTCTATACATGCAAAATTTATGAAGCGTTCATCTTAGTTACTTTTCTCATTGCTGAGACAACATACCCAACACCCACAAGTAAAAGTAGAAAGATTTATTTAGCTCACAATTTGTAGAAGTTTACATCCATAATTGGATGGCACCAAGGCATGGGTGGGGGCATGGCAGACATACATCCTAAAGAGTAAACAACTCATGGTGAAAAGAAGGTAGCAAAACAACATGGGATGGCCACAGCTCTCTCTAACCCTTAAATCTCATCCATGAGACTTAGTTCAGGTAGTACTCACACCCTTAATCCCAGTTCCCTTTATTCCACTTTGCACCATGGATGAATCTAAGCATCACACACTGTAGGGCCAGCCACCTCTGAAAAAGCCACACCTATGACCACATGAGGCTTCTGGAAGTCATCTAGACACAACCATAACATCTCACCCCTGAACCTCCAAAGATTCATGTACATCCCTTTATGCAGATAGCATTTAGTTCACCTCCAACAGTTGCCAAAGTCCTAACAGTTTCAACATCATTGAAAAATCAAAGTCCACAGTTTCCTCTAAGAGTTAAGGCGGACTCTTAGCTGTAAGCCCTTGTACAAATGAAAAGAAAGTTAAATGCTTCCAACATTCAATGATACAAAATAAGCAATACCATTCCAAAAGGAACAAATAGAAGGATACAAAGGGATGGGACTAAATCAATTCCAAAACTCAACAGCATAAACATTAAATCCTGTAGTTCCATGTGCAACATCCAAGACGTCTGTGACAAGATGAAAACTCCAAAAGGCTTGGGTAGCTCTGCCTCTACAGCACTTCCAGTGGTTATAGTTCCATGTCTTCTAGGCTGGCTCTTCTTTCTCCTTGAAGTTTTCCACAGATGATTCAAGTTTCTGAATTCTGCAAACTTTTAGGATCTCTGTTACACCTTCAGTTTCACACTTACAGCTTCATACATTGACCTCTCAGGGGCACACTGCCTGGCCTACTACGCCTTCTTCCAAAATCTGAGTAAAAATTCTTCCTAGCTTTACAACTCCTACACTCTTTTTGCACCTAAACCTGCACTACGTGGATGATGCTAAAGTCTGCCATCATCTGAAGCAATAGCTAGGCTTTTTTCTCTCGTGGTAGTCCAGTGTTTAGGGACTAAATCCCAAGGCAAAACTTCTCTAGTCTGCCACCGCATTCTGGAACAAGGTGCCCTGAGGCTCTCTTTTGCGCTCTTTTCAAATCAAAGTCTTTTACTTTTGCAATTTTCAGGCTGAAAAAGGTAAAGTCTTGCTGCTTCTTGTGATGCCCTCAGGCCATACTTTCTATCCTTCTCTTCCTTCTCAGCAATCAAGATCTCCTTCCTCTGATGTATCTTTATAGCCAACAGCTTTTCTGGAGCTTTCTTTCTGTAAAACTCCTAACACTGTAAACCACTCTGCTGGTCTCTTTGCTCTTGACTCTCAATATAATCTTGCTAAAAGCCCCCAACTCTAGCCAGGCCACAACCTGAACACAGGCTTGAAATTTTTACTTACTCCATCACCCTCAATCTCAGTCTCAGAAAAGTCTCTGGACTCAAGTAAAATGAAAACAAACCTTTTACCAGAGTATAAAACACATTATCTGAAGTCCAACAGTCAATGAAGTCCTTCTGCCTAACAGAAACCTCAACTTGGTCTTTACCAGCAGAAATTTCTATCAGCACTCTGATCTTTTGAGCTCTAATAAGACTCTTCCATCCAGTACAGCCTTAGGTGATTCAGCTCTACTTTTTCATCTGCCATCTCCAAATATTTTCTAACTCTTTTTTTCACAAGTCAGCTCAAAAGCTCCTAAACATATAGTGAGGCACGGTCACAGCCATGACCCCATTTTTCCGGTACAAATTCTCTCATAGTTACTTTTCTGATTGATGAGACAAAATAGTCAACATACCCAAGGTAAAAGGGGAAAGTTTTATTTATCTCAAAGTTTGTAGAGGTTTCAGTGCATATATAGAAAAGCTTGGCCAACAGCAGCATGGCATGCAGACCAGAATCACAGAGAAGGAACCTGTTCATGGCAGGCAGAAAGTAGCAAAACAACAAAGGATGACCACAGCTCTTTCTATCCTTTATATCTTATCCAGTATACTTAGGACAAGTAACACTCATATCCTTAACCCTAGTGCTCTTGATCCTACATTGCACCATGAATCAATCCTAGAATCACACAGTCTAGATTCAGTCACCTTTGAAAAAGCCCCACCCATGACCCCATGAGGCTTTAGGGAAACATTTAGACATAAACCATAGCAGCCTTGAAATATAGCTTTTAGTATGAAGCTGCATTGGGATTTAAAAAACATAACCTATCCAGCAAAGTATAGTTTTCCTCTTTTATTCTTAGCTTTTGAGTGCCATTGGGCTAACCACAATTTCAGTATTACTTTAACTTACTTTATTTCTCTTTTGTACTCTCCTTGTTACCTGAAAGTGGTTTCCTTGGGCAGTTCTCCCACCTTGCCAACTCCTTCTTTTACTATATGCATAATTATAGTATATTATCTCTATCTTAAGCAAAAATTTAAATATGTGATTATTACATTTGAGAATCTACGATTTTTCTTAGAAATTATGCAGTCCAATCATGTTTGCAGAGGATATAAGTTGAAGGATATAGACAAGGGTTTATGATTTTAAGTTCTACTCCAAATAACCAGTTTCATTCTAGATGTCAGCATGAATTATCCTACACTCAAGCATCTTCACTTTTCTATATAGCCAGTAACTCTTCCTGAGCCAGTCCTATCAAGACCAAAATATGTCAAAAAATGAACTCAGACTTTAGTAGTGAGAGGAAACTCTGGATCATCAATGAAACATACAGGCACTATTGACCTGGCCAAATAAAGACTGCAAAGGGACAAGGCTGATATGGAGGACTCAGGAGGGTGAGAATATTTAAAAAGTAAAATTGAAAGTGGAAAAAAATATAAACAAATATAATTGATGGCTTGTGTCTAGATGTACCCCCAAAGGGTCATGGAGTATTTATTTATTTAGATGCTGGGATCGAACTTGGGACCTTGTGCTTTCCAGGCAGGTGCTTATACCACTGAGGTATATCCCAGGCCCCTAAAACAAATATAATTAAATTAAAACAATTACCTTAACTATTCATATGAGTGACAGTTATTTAATTGAGTATATAAAGTTATATTCATTATCTTGTCAATGTAGATGAGACAAGTTAAAAAGTAGAGTGGTATGATTCTAAGCTGTAGGAAAAAAGTATATATGGATGGACAGTCACAGCATTAGTGTTATTAGTGGCTTTCACTGAATGATAAAATCATAGATGACTTAACTTCTTCATGCATATTTGTCTTTTCTGGAAAATGTATGCTGTTTGTATTTTTAAAAACAATATTATTAAGCAGTGGAACCTCAAAAAAAATTTGAAAGAACTTCTAAACTGAAAGTATGAAGCAATTTATAGCTATTGAAATTTGGCCATTAGTGACATGGGTTATTTTGGCTTCACTCATGACAGATGTTTATAGAACAAGATGTCCCCAATTCTGCTAAGTCAGGACTGCTCACTTTGCCCTTGGTGTGCTGTAGTCTATTGCATGCATAAAGAGAACCAAAGCCAAAAGGGAATTTAATGTCTCCCAGTCTATCTGACCTAGAGAAGAGACAGAGCAGGCCAGTGGCCAATGAGGTTGTCAACAACTTCTCTGATATTTTTTCTGGCTTCAATACTATCCACAGCCTAGAATTTCTTGCAACACCCTTGTTTTCCAGCTGCATCATACTTCTTCCACCATGCTGTACTGAGAACAATCAACAAATAAAACTAATCACAGGAAGACAGAATATAAATTTAAAGAAAAAAGACTGAGGTCCTCTAACAGCACAGTGATCTGCAGCCACTTTTACCCGATGCTTGCCAAGGGTCTGATGAATGCCAGGAATTTAACCTACACCTCAATAGAAAGCACATTATAGCAGAGAAACATTTGTATTCATAAGCCTGAGTTATTAGTAATATTAGCCAACTTATGGGAAGCATCCTATTTGCCAGAATATTTATCAAGATGTTATATGTTTATATTTTTCTCAGTTTATGTATGCATTTTCTGTTTAGGAAGGCAAAGACATATGGATTATGTTTTACAATAAAACACAAGCTTAACTATCACAGGGTTACTTCCACATGAGAAACTCAAAGCATAAATAATTAAAGAGCAAAGTAAGAGATGAGTAATAGGGAATATGGAGATAGATCTTTTACAAAAGAAAAGGGACTGAGAGATGGGGGGAAGAGGGGTAGAAAGAGGAGAAGGTGATGACAAGAGAGAAGATGTATTATGCACGTGGACCAACTTCCCACAAGTAATGTGACAACGATGTACTGCAAAACAAAAATTTTACAAAACCTACTTTTCTCTTTGAAAAAAAATAATTTCTGTTGAAAATATTCTTTTCATTGTCACTTAAAAGTAGACCATCTCAACCACATATAATAACAATAAAAATGAAAATCCTGTCCTAATTTTCCCCTTCCTTCATAATCTTTTTGTAGTAATGTAGAGAGCATTATATTGAGAATAGAGAGGTCACGTGGAATGGGATGCTATGAGATCCTTCCAGGACTATCTTTCACACACGCCCTATTTTCCTTACCTAGTCCTGGCTCCTTATGGACACAGATGTGGCACAGTGTCAGCCATGGCTTAGAGGGTCTCAGGGGAAGTCCTCTTTCAAGCATCTGCCTGTACTTCCCAGCAGCCCACATTTACCCTAGTCCACCCTCAAAGCTCTAAACTTATCCATAATCTTTCACCTCTCTCGTTTACTCTTTCCCTGTAGCCTCATTTACTCCGTCCTTTTACTACTCCCCCATCTCCTGTGCCATCAACCAACAAAAACAATCCATTTTGATTAGCTGTCTTCTATCCTGGTCATGAACGTGTACAAGCACCAAGTGAAAATATATTTTTTTACCACCACATGCCTCAAATCTGAGGCCTGCTCATTCCTGTTTCATCACTGAGCCTTTCTTCAGTTTTTACTGCTTTAAGTTCTGCCTTCCTCTCTTCTGTATAAGGGCATAGCAATAGCTCTGACTGTTACTCTTGGAGGAGATGTTGGGTTTATTTCCTTGCTTATTGGTGCTCCATTTTAGATCCTTCAAACTATTACTGTTATTGTTTTTATTTCCTTGCTGTTTACCCCACTTGCCCTCTATCCTTCATTCTTCTGCAAAATTTTCTTACAAAGACTACTCCTTATGCCATTCCTACTTTCCAATACCCTGCTTTATGAAACTCCATAGGACAGTCCTAATTCCCATCCGTGGCTTCAAAGTATTCCCCAATCTCTCTATCCACTCCATCCCCTCATAATGGATAATTCTCTGTGTACTCTGGGTGAGTTCAGCCAAAAATAGCTCTGCCTTGTCCCATTCCCTACACTTTTGTTGATGCTCTTTCCTTTGCCAGGAATAATGCCTTTCCTGAATTAGCCTAAAAAAATCCTTCTGAATTTTCAATCCCTTCCCCAAAACCATAATGTTGGCCACTAAGCTTATGAAATTTCTATCTTTGCTGTCAGAGTACATTGTTCGCACCTCCTGTGTGCACTACATAATAATTTAGTGGTCCTCATCTATAAAATAGGGATAAGGATAGTATTTTTGTCATGTTGCTGGGTGCTCAGGTCTGTTCTACTCTCTGCTTCTCTTAGAAACATAGGAGACAATCTTTGGTGTAAAGCAGAAAAAAAAGATGTATTCAAAGCTAGCCCCAAGGAGATGGAGGAACCTCTCATGCCTCAAGTCTCCATCTCATCCATTCAGGTGTGAAGATTTTTCTTACTGGGAGGAGTAGGAAGGAATCAGTGAGACAGCAGACAAGGAAAGTTCTTTCTATCTCACCAACCACCCAGTCTTTTGTGGAAATGAAACTGGACTCTGAACTTTCAAGGTTAGTAGAATTTGCATATTCCTTTCAGGCATATTTTTTTGTTGTGGTGGCATCATGTAATGAATTCAGGAGATAAATTCTAAGCTCTTTTGTATGGCAACTAAAAAATTGCAAGTGCAAGTCCAAATGACAAGTGCAAAGTGCTTATTACTTATGGAAAATCATGGGAAGTTGTATTCAGGGCCAGTTGGTGTTAACTAAAATATAGTACAAGCAGAAAAGTGGAGCTGAGATGCCATGAAAGCAAAAGCACTATATGCAGATAAACTAGACTTCCAGAATTTAAATAATGTGTACCCAGCCCAGGTGCCTCCCCTCAGTCTCTAGTTATGATAGACAGCAATGATTGACAGGATGCTGTGTTATTTCAGGGGCTCTCACCACATATCCTTGTGTCAGAATTCATGCTAATCTTAATTAGAAGTATGCGATGTTGGGCCTATTCATGAACCTTTAATAATGTTGGAGTGAGCTGAAGGTGTCTGTAGGTCAGGCCAGGAGATCCAACATGTATGTGCTATCTTCAAGAGTAGCAAAGATCTTCTGGGTTTTTATATCAGTCAGGTAAAAGGGAATGATTTCCTCAGGCTCATTGTTTCTTAGTATTCATTTTTTGATTGACATAAACCATTATCATGCTTTTCTGTTCATTCACCTAAGCTGTGGAGAGGGTTGCAGTTCATACTTTCAGGCAGAGAAACAGCCTGTCTCTAAAAGAAAAACTCATATTTTCTTAGAAAGACCTGTTTGGCCCTCTCAGTTGCAGTCAGGATGCTTAGAGGATTAAGCAAATCAATGTCTGTATAGCAGTAGACCAGTAAGCAGCATAGTGCTTGTTATTCCATGTGTTAGTGCCTGCTCTTAGCATCCACGTTGTCCTCAATGAACCACGCCAGCTTCAACAGTAAGGCAGGTCTAATTCCCTAGCACCTAGTGCAGCAGCAACAGATAGAACTAACCTGAAATATTTAATTCTATCCTTACACCAACTTAGGCAAAGAGATGTTCTAGGACAGAGAAATAAATTGATTTAAGGAGAATCTCATTGTTATAATAATATGTTTGGGTAGAAATAAAGCCAAGAGATTTGGAGAAATCCCATAATCCTGTATCACGTATACCAGTCTATTATAAGATAAACCATTTCCAAGAGGCCCTTGGAATTGGGACTTAAAGATTCCCAGTTATAGTGATAGGGGTCTGTAGGCAGGGAAATGATAGAAGAGTAGCCTTATTTGGCTTTATTATAGAAGTTAATTTAAAATTTTACTAAAGCAGCTTTTGCCTCTTCAGTTAGATTTGAGAAATTAAAAGGACAAAGGTGAAGAAAGACAGAAACGAGACATGGAAAGGCATCAGGAGTAAATTAATAAAAATTTACCAAAGACAGGTGCAGAGCTTTCCTGTTGCCATTTAAGAACTTTGGTGGATTCTGGGCAGCTTTCTGGACTCTGTTAAACTCTAACCTTCCTTAGTGACCAGCGCACAAGCATGGAGCTTCTGCTGGTGTGACTCCAAACTTTTAAGAATGTAGGAGAACTCTGAGTGATCTGCAAGATGCAGGAGAGCTGCAATATGTGGACCTACCTCAAGCAGGAATGTGGCTTTCCTAGAGTCATTTAAGAGCTTTGACAGACTCTGGGCAGCCTGCAGGACTCTAATTGGGTGATTACTGAGAACTTTAAGCATGCAAAAAGCAGGAACAAAAGGCAATCTCAATCCTCCAGCTCACTCAGAACAAATCCAGGAGACAAAGACATATAAGAACTTGAAAATCACACACCTGAAATCTCTGAAATTATAGCAACTGAAGTAAAGAAACAAGTCCACCAGGCTATAGAAGAAATAAGAGCAAAAATAATCTCTCAGTTCCAAAAAGAAAGGACAACAATAGTGAAACAATTGTTCAGTGCAACTAAAGAAGACATAGATAGAAAAATAGAGGAAAATAGAAAAATGATTGAAACACTAATTGAACAATACAGAAAATAATCAAAATACTTTAAACAGTTTCTAACAGACATCCAGGGTATTAAGAACTCTTTTAAAGCAAAACCACTTTAATGAAACTGAAGATAAACTTTCAGACTTCAAAGGCAGTGTTGCAGCTAATAAACGTGAAATAAAAGATCTCTTAAAACTAACAAGGAGGGTGGGACAAACAGCTTAGTGGATTTAAGTGTCTGCTTAGGGAAATGCAGGGACTAGGTCTTGATCCATGGCTTGCCATGCTGGCTCCACCCCAAGTGCGCACTGAGATAGCAATTGAGATTGGGCATGGTAGCATGCCTGTGATCCCAGAGCTTGGCAGGCTGAAAACAGGAGGATTACTATGAGTCCAATCTGTGCAGTGAGATCCAGTAGACCTTGTACTAACTACATTTAAAAATGGCAAGTAACCAGAAAATAACAATTCAGCAACCTCAAGACAATGCAAAGAAAAATATTCTTGTTACTGACAATATCAACTTCAAACCAAAAGTGGACACCAGAAGTTGTCAGTGAAGCAGCATGAGACACCACAAATGACATTTAAAAAAAAAAAAACTATTGCATAAGTACTAGCAGAAAAATTTCCAAACATCAGAAAATAACCTTACATACAGATAAACAAGGCATATAGAACTCCACACAGCCATAATCACAATAAATCTAGACTTAGATACATAATAATCAAGATCTCAGAAATTCAGCAAAAGAATAGAACATTAAAAACTGCTAGGGAGAAGAAACAGATCTACAATGGGAGCCCATCAGAATCATGGGAGGTTTCTCAGCACAAACCATCAAGTCAAGAGAGCTTGAAGTGAAATATTTCAGATCCAGAAAGAAAATAACTTCCATCCAGATTGATATACTCTGAAAAACTATCTGTCAAATTCAATGATGAAATAAGATCCTTCCATGACAAATAACAATTGAATAAATTCATGATCATTAAACCAACCCTACAAAGAGTACTGACAGAAATTCTAGAAAGAGACAGACATGATCACACTCTTCAAGAATAGAAAGAAACCGCCAAACAGAGCAAATAATTAAAAAGAGGGAAAAATTAAAGAATATATAATAGGAAAATAACATGACAAAATATTCCAATATGTATCAGTTATAACCATCAATGCAAATAGTCTCAATTCACCAATCAAAAGAAACAGACTAACAGAGTGGATTAAGAAACAAAACCCCAAAAAATATTGCATACAAGGAACACATTTAATTCAAAAGGAAGTTTACAAACTGAAAGTCAAAGGATGGAAAATAATCCTCTATGCTACAGGAAATCAGAAAAAAGCAGGGGTGGCTATTCCTGTTGCTGGCAATATCAACTTCAAACCAAAAATCATCAAAAGAAATAAAGAAGGCCACCACATACTTGTTAAGGGAAAACTGAAAGAGGAAGATATGACAATAATAAATAAATGTGCACCTAATGTAGGAGCACCCTTCTACATAAGATGAGTTTTAACAAACATTAAAAAATGAAATGGCCAGAATACAGTAATAACGGGGTACTTTAATATGCCACTATCACAAAGAGATAAATCAACTAGGCAAAATGTCAGCAAAGAAATACTAAAACCAAACTTGTGAAGAAATTGACTTGATAGAACTTTATAGAGTGTTTCACCCAAAAACAACAGAGTACACATTCTTCTCAGACATGCATGGTACATTCTCCAAAATAGACCATATGCTAACACACAAAGCACTCAAGTAAATGCAAAGCAATTGAAATTGTCCCATGTATACTACCTGATCACAGTGCAAAACTAGAAACTATTGAAAAAGAAACTACAAAAACACCGTAAACACATGAAAATTAAATAACAACCTCCTAAATAACCAATAGGTCATGCATTAAATTAAAGAAGAATTTTTAAAAAGTATTTGCAATCAAACAAAAATGCAGATACAACTTACTGAAAACCTATGGGACTGAACAAAAGCTGTCTCTCTTTTGTTTGTATCTTAGGGAATGGTGTACAGGGTATTCAAGACCCCACTACTAGAATGGACTCATAGTGATCTGCCTGTTTATAGGCTCCCAATAGCTGGAATTACAGGCATGCACCACCATGCCCAGTCTCAATTGCTGTCACAGCATGCCCCGGATGCAAGGCTAGCACAGCAGTCCCAGGGAACGAACCCAAAACTCCTATGCCTGCTTGCAAGCACTTTAATCTCAATGAAAGCTGTCTTAAGATGAAAACTTATAGCAGTAAATTTGAACATTAGGTAAACAGAACAAGCTCAAATAAATGATCTTATGCTGCACCTCAAGCTCCGGAAAAAAGAGCAAGTAAAGCCCAAAGAAAGTGGGAAATTATAAAGATTAGAGCAGAAATTATTGCATTGGAGATGATGAAAAAATACAAAGAATAAATGAATCAAAGACTTGGTTCTTTGAAGTAATAAATAAAATAGGGCCATCAAGATAGCTCAGTAAAATAAATGCTTGGCTGTCAAGCACAGGGTCCTGAGTTCTATCCCT
>PVKN010013698.1:0-19730 GCA_004027915.1 Capromys pilorides | reverse complement strand
TTAATTTTATTTATTTATTTATTTGTTTGCTTGTTGTGTTTGTTTGTTTCTTTATTTATTCATTTTTGTGGCTGGCTCAGCCTGCCCTGGTGGTGGCGCTGGCGCAGCATGTGGTGCCGGGGATCGAACTGCAGTCCCCGCAGTCGCCTGAGCCCTCCAAGCAGGCGCTTTAGACCACTGAACCATCTCGCCGGCCCCGGCAATTTTAGATTTGATCATCAGAAAAGGAGCAGGGCCAACGATGGCAGTTAAGACTCTTTACGTAGGCAGTTGGATGTGTTTCCTTCTCTAGTGCTAATTCCATGAAGATCTAGGAAAGTATAACATTAACACTACTGAGTCATATTCCATCATTTCTAAGTAGCTCAAGGACAGGTTTGTAATGGCAGCCAGTCAGGGGGCCCATGCTGGTGGGTATCTTCTCAACCATTTCCTTTTCCTTCTGATAGCACTATCTTTGCAAGGATATTACTTTCTAAATAAAAGGCCAAAACCAGCCTTAATCAAATGGCTTTTATTCTTTAATGATTTGCCCCTTCCTTTTCTGCTTGTCTAGACAATAGGTGTTATTGCAGATGTACAGCAGCTATCTTGTAACCAAGAGGCAACTAGATTTTGAGTGAAGTCTTACAGGTGGAGAACCAGGAAAATGGATGAGGCCAGTCTCTGACAGCGTTGTGTCAGGTGAGTTCCTGCACCAGGAACACTTGTGAGTCAAGTGTCACTTAACAAATAGTCTTGCATCTACTCCAAAACTCTAGTGAATGTTAAATTTTACACAATGTATAACTGTAAAAGACACCTTGCCATTAATCCCCTTTAAGACCATATTCTTCACTTACAAGACATGTCTTGTAAGTAGCTCTTGAAGTCTCTATTTTGTGAATGTCTTCGTGTTGTTGTATCTGCTTCCTTGTCCTGAATCAATTCAAAATGTTTGCCCTGGCTGGTCATTTGGACTTTGTGGAAGAGCTAAGAAATTGCATGGCACCAGATCCACAGAACAAAGTGAATGGAGACCCCCAAATGTTTTCTGAGCCTGCCTTTCCATTAGATGTCATTCTCCAGCAGGATTCACTATATTTTTGATCACACCTCAAAGACATTCAGCAAAGAACACTTGCATAATGGCTTCAAAAAGTGGCAAGAGCAACGGGATAAGTGTCTTCGAAGGAAGAGGAAGCATTCTGAAGAGAACCGATGAAATGTATCTTTTAGTGTCACATTTAAAAATTTAAGTATTCTTCACTATATCTATATCACATATGTATTATGTATAAAATATATATGGATATATATGAAGAATGGCTGAAACAATCTGGCCACTAAGGTTTCAATTATGAAAGTGTTTTTATAAATTCAGTAGCATTTATTTTTATTAGCATTGTACTTTTTTCTTTCCAAATAGGGTGCTAAGAATTGCAGATAAAGGGAAACTCTGAACTACCAATATCAAAAAAATTCATGAGTACACAATCATACTAATGAATGTGTGTGAAGACTTTTTCCTGATGACGGTAACTGATCTGGCTTTTAATTTAATTGGCTTCAACTAGAACCAGTGTTCTCCCAGTGGAAGTGATTCACTTGACACACAGGAGAATCGTCATCTCTGGCAGGAAGACTCTTTCTACTCTCTCTGGCACTCGGCAGGCATGCCTAGGAAAACAGCAGACCCCCGGACCACAGAGAGGAGGTTTTTGCTGGTGTGTGCCCTGGGACTATGTCTCCGGAACTTCAGTCAATCAAGTTCTAGGAAACATTCCTCTACTACAAAACTTGCATTGTGTTTAGGCAGGGAGGATGTTGAAGACTTGGATCTCCATGGCAACAGGGATTGCTTTAAAGAGCTGCCAGGATAAAGTTATCCCAGGTTTCAGGACCAGGAAGAGCTGTGTAACTGATCTGTTTTTATCTCATGGTTGCTGTTGATCAGGTAACTATTTGTGTTTCCTTTTTTGTGTTGGCTGCTGGGAAGCTCCAACAATTTTTTAATCCTATCTGTGGAGCCTGCTTTCATCATATGATATATTCTTGGTCTCTAAATTACCTCTGACTCTATCTCATTCTCTGTTCTCTGTGTGATCTTTAGTCCAGTTCATAACCTATCAATTTGATGTTGTTTACTGTCTTATTTTTTCACACTGAGGGTTGAACTCATGGCCTCATGCATGCTACACAAGTGTACCTCAGGCTTACTACGTGGTGTTTTTTAATTATTTATTTATTTAGTACAGGGTTTAACTGTGCAGCTCAGACTTACAGAAATTCTCTTGCCTCAGCCTCCCCAGCACTGGGATAATAGGTATGCACCTGGTTACTACCTGTTTTTAAAAAGTCCTCAAATGCTTTATAGAATGGAGAATGAAGACAAATAACTTTTAAAAGCACAAATCATCATCATAATAAAAATTTTGGTAATATATTGAATATTAGTATAAATAAGACATTGTCTTTAGTATCGAGCCTATCTAATGTCCTACTTATGAAATAAATACTTTTATTATTCTCATTTTACAGACAAGGAAACTGGGGCACATAGGGATTAGTAACTTGTCTAAGATCATGCAGCAAATTAATGATAAATGGAAGACTGAAACCCAGATATTCTAAGTATCATAAATTATCCAAAAGAAAAATAATATTTGATCTAAAAATTTGGAGGCCTTCTGATTTGAAGGCATCCTTGATCCCTAAAGACAAAACCTATTATATATTTCATCCATACAACAGTGCTAAATGGACCATGTCAGCAGAGAAGAATGAAACAATGAAAACAGAAGATTCAAGGCGCAATCAGCTTTCATTTTAAGCCACGGTTGAGGTGTTTGTACACTTACGTACTCACTTCTCACTCACTCATCTAACTACATCTAGGGAGGACTCACCATGTGCCAGTCATGGTGCAGATGCTGGGAAGAGAGAGAGAGAGAGAGAAGAGGCAAACTCTCCTGGCCTCCAGGAGCTGAAGTACAAGGTGGAGTCACGTAGGTCAAAGGCATATGGGACTCGCATGAGAGGACTGATAGAAGACCAGAATAGGACATTGCTGACCATTCTCAGACCAGCTCAGCCCTTGGTCTCAGTGTTCCCTCTAGGAATGGGAGGAAGTGAAACTCTGCCTCCTTGGGGGCTCTTGGGATCATTTTGTAGAGAGGAAGCTCTCAGCCTTGGCCCCTCATGAGTTGCTCCTGGCTTCCAAGGAACAGTGAGAGGGCAGCATGGCCCCTAGCTCAGAAGCACACATGGTTTTGTACAGTTGCTTCCAGAAACTCCAAGTTCTGAGGCAGGCTGCTGATTCCTCCCACCTCAGCTCAGGATGACTCCAACTCATAGTCCATAGGCAAGCCTCTCCTTTGGACACCACCCTTGTGGATTCACTGTCTCCTCGGCTTACAATGCCCACACAGGATGAGTATTCCTTCAAAATGCACTTCGACATCTTCCTCCATAGTGCCTGGCTCACATAATGCCCACCCTGTTTTATACCCCCCTCCCATTTGCTTTGTTTTACTTTGTCTCCTTAGCACATGAACTCTGCTGTTCACTACACACTTCCTCATGGGCCACCTCCACTCTGCACTGGCTGGGAAGCCCATGTCTCATGGGTCCTGTCCAGTAGCAAAGGAAGAAGGAATCATTTTCTCACCAAATGCCACTCTTATTTGATAGTTCCCTCTTCAAGTTTGTTTTGTCATGCTCTCAGCAAAGCCAGTCAAATATTACAATTCTTTTCTAAATATTCCAGCAGCCAGATGGCAGGAACACTACTGTGACAAGGCAGAACTTGTGTGCAGACAATTTTGTGATGCATAATCACACTTGATGGCCCTGAGCTGAGGGAACTCACCCTGAGATACCTTTATCCTTGCCCCCACTTAAGCCAGCATCTGTGTGAACCCTTCTAACTCCAAAAACTAGACAAGCACTCAACTCTGATTGGTAAAACAAGAATGTTTCTACTTGTCTAAGTTCTAACATTTAGGCAGATGTATAAAATCACTATAATATATACTTGGACAAATTTTTCGATAGACATAATCTTACTGTATATGTACCCTGAAGTTTCACTTGTACATACATAGTATATATCTTTGCTAGAAAACAAATTTTCTGCTTTCTGCCTGGTTACTTTTGTAAGGTTTTTAAACTTTAGCATTAATAAACATTGCATTTATAAATTATAGAATATAAGAAAAACTGACTGTTCCTCCTTATGTTCTCTGCAACTGCTAATCTCAGTTTTGCTTCCCAGAGCTTTTCTAGGTCCTATTATTGATTCTTTTTGTGTTGGAGTGACTACAAAAAATCACAACTTGTACTATATGGTTTTTGAACAATACATCTCCTAAATAAGAACATTGCCAGGCTGGACCAGCTGGCGCGCTCCTGTTCCTAAAACTGTATGTTCTTAGACACACTTCCTCCATCCCTTCTGCTGCTGGCGAACTTAGTGTACCACAGTGTCACACTCACATGGAAACAGACTCCTGAGAGGAACAAGAAAGAGGGACCCAGCAGCCCCACTGCCTTTGCAAGCCAGCCTACAAGTCTGTCACCCTAATGTTCTGCACTGTTCGGGTGTCCCCAGATTGCCTGTTTATGGCACATGCCTAGCATTTAAGTCTATCCTCCTGAGATTTTAGTCTCAGAATTCTTGATCAAGTCATTTAATCTCTGTCACATTTTATGTTCTCATCTATAGAAAAGGCAGGATAATAACACTTCCCTTAAAAAAAAAATGGTTGTGAATTATACAAGGTAATACACAAACAGGCACTGTGTAAAGTGGATGTGCTATTTCCTGTTATTTCTAAACTTTATTCTGCTTTCCTGGCCTCTCCTTTTATTCTTGCTTTGGTTTCTGTGGTTTTTAAATGTATCTCTAAAATATATTAGCTGGAAAAAAGGCAACAGTCTGTGTGCTACCACAGTGAGTGGATTTTAGCATTAAATTTGTATTTTTCTTTTTACTGAGGCAAAAACTTACTAAGTTCACAAATCTCAAAGGCATACGCCCATAAATTTGCATATGTACACCTATGATCATTTCCTAAGTCAGGTGGGGTGACTTCCAGCCCCCTGAGTCTCCCTCCTGCTCTGTCCAGCCTGTTTTGACCTCAAGTCCCTTGCTAGAGTTTGGTTTGGTTTGTTTGTTTTAAGAGAGGGCTGCAGTCTCAGTGATAGATGACGCAGGACCTGTTCCTCAGTCTTCCATCTGAAGTGACACAGGACTCTGGCAAGGAGACTGAGGAGCACAAACTTTCTAAACCACACGGGTCATGGCAAACACCCTCATTTACAGCCAAGGACCTGAGGCGAAGAAAGGCAAGGCGACAACTCAACTTCCTGCTGTAGAGTAACTTTCCTTCCAGATGCATCAGATCCCAAAAGCAAGGTTGCTGTGGGTCTGTCCCAGCGCGCCTGGAGCTACCGGCTTTCCCCAAAGAACTTTCCAGGGAATGCTCATTCGTCCCCACGCCGCCTCGCGCCCGGCTCAGGCAGACCCACGCGCCTAAGAGCCGGTGCCTGCCAGCCCGCGGCGACCTGGCCAGTTTTCCAGAGATGCCGGTTGGAGGGATGCCACACCCTCACTCCGGGTAGACTGGGGTGCTTATGCTTGACACCTTCTCCCTGCCCCCTCCAAAGGACTCTAAAGCCCCTCCGTGATCAGATGACTGCTGGAGCAGCCTTGCTGCTGACTACAGGGGCTTCGATGAGCCTCGCAAGGGGAGTTCGGACCTCTGCACTTTGCACCTCCTCACCCTTCCCCCATTCTCTGTCTGTCACCAGGAGCAGTGTGACCTTGGGCAAGTCACTTCTCCTCCCTGAGTGACTTTCTCCGGGGAGCCGCTTCTGTATTCCAAAGGACCCCGGCCCCTGCAATTCTCTAGCTTCAGCCTTTCCGCGACAGCCCCCACCCCAGAGAGACCCCAGCCTTTTGTTCCGGGGTGAGGGAAGCAGAGCTTCGCGAAGCGCCAGGCCGAAGAGGCTTTGGCGCCAGGGACTGTCACTGAAGTCGGGTCCCAGGAAGTCACCAGCAACCCCACGGTGAGCTCGTTCCTTCCGTGGTCCTCCTCTGGCCCAGGCCGAGCGGTGAGGTAGACAGCGGGTGGAGAACGCCAAGGCTGCATCCTGGAGGGGGTCCCTCGGGCCCTGGCACGCGCGTAGCCCCTGTTCCTGCGCCAAGGCCACTCTGCCTGGGGACTGGCCTGAGCGACGGTCGCGACACACCCAGTACCCACAGGATACCAACTGGCACTCGCGTGTGGAGCCCTTACCTGCCTCTGGCCGTGCCAGGCTGGACTGGACTGGAGCTCCCGCCGCCGTCCCCGCCGCTGCCTGCCGGTTCCGGACTCGGTTCTGCAGCGCCGGGGCTCCGAGACGGCGCTGGTGCAGCCACAGCGCTCGGTGCTGAGGTCCGAGCTGCGCTCCAAGCGCTCAGCTCAAGCCCGGCCCAGTTCTGGTGTTGCCGGGACCCGGAGGCGGGGCGCCGCCCCCACCTGCTCGCAGGCTCCAGCTCTTGAGCCGGCGCCAGAGCTGTCTCGAGAGCAGGGACGCTGCTTGGGCAGGCGGGGTCGCTGTGACACCCAGGAGGCGGGCCCAGAGCGCGACCCGCCTCTCAGGTACCGAGTCCTGGGACCTACGGCTAGGGTTCCCAAGATAGGGGCTGTTGTGCGGGCGACCTGTGGTGCACGCAGCTCGCACACTCTGGAGCCACACCACGCTTGCAAATCATTCCAAAAATTCCCAAGCCCTTTCTAAGCTCCGGTCGGTGTCATAAGTAAAGAGGAACAAAGGAGAGCACAAGACAGCCTCTTGCCGTGGTGGAATTCACGATCTCGGAAAGGGAAGCCAACCCAGGCGCGACTAAAGCACAGCTTTGTGTGTGTGTGTGTGTGTGTGTGTGTGTGTGTGTGTGTGTGTGTGTAGGTTCTGAGGTCCCTTGAGGACACAAAGAGGAGGCACCCGATCTAGACATGGAGGGTAGGCTAGTGGTTTCTCCAGGAGTTGATGCCACTTGGGAGAACTGAAGGGCAAACTCGTGCTCTCCTGGTGACCCAGGGAGCTAGGCGATTTTAGGTGGGTTGGAAAAGGAGAGAAAACAACAAGCTTGAGCAGTTTGGTATGGCCAGAAGATCGCTATCACATTGCAGTTCTGGCCCTTGTCTTTCTCCTGGCCTGGGCATCCTGCAAGCTAAAAGTGTGCTCCTGGACTCTTGACTAGCTCCTTCAGTTCTCGAGTATCTATCTGAGAGCCAGAGGCTCTTCAGGGTCTCAGGATGTGCTGGTGAGGGTGGCAGGATCTGAGTGGAGGAGAGAACTGTGCTCCGTGCTGCCAGGAGACGAGTAGGAGGGCATGGGAACACAGGGAAGGAGCCTTTGGCGGAGCCAGCGGGGGTGGGGGTGGTCTCACATGCGATTGCAACCTGTCTCCAGGTCTAGATTTTGCAGCAGCTGCTTTCAAAGTAAATTCCCCAAGCACCCTTCAGCTGTTAGTTGTGTTGATAGTCCGACAGTGAGTAGGCTTGTGTTTATAGCAAAGCTTATTATGGCTCTTAGAATGTCTTTAACCAGGCTGTTATCAAGAACATGGCTTTCTCTTTGGATTCGGGTGACAAGGGACCTGTGCGTGGCCAGTGGAAACTGATGAAGTGCTTGCTCCCTCCACTGGACCTTTGTTCTTCCTGCCCTATCTGCCCTCGGGCCATGAGAAACAGTGCACATGAAATCCGAAGGAACATACTCCAAACCTGAAACTTGTAAGCTATTTTTAACCCTGCTATTCAAAGTAAATTCCAAAATATTAAACAGAAACTCCCAATGACCACTTTCATTAAATACATTTTTACTAGTATTCCAGTTCAAAAAGATTAATTTGCAGAAAACCCATTTCTGTGGGCCTGGAGAGACAGCAGCCCAAGCATCAGCTGGTTGGGCTGTTATCTATCTTAGAGAAGGGATGGGTGCTGGTGTGGATCAAGAAATTTGTTGCTGATGTTGCTAGTGCCTGATCTGAAAGGTTGCAAAGGTAGGAAATGAGAAATCTGGAAAAGGTGAACTCTTGGGGCCAAGAGCTTCATGAGGCCTTGCATTCAAGCCCAGTACCTCATATGCATGTGTGCTGCCCATGCCACTAGCTCCTCATTTCTATGGAAATTGCAGAAAGGTTGATTAACTCTTGCCCAGCTCCACTGCAAAGTATATACTGTTGAGAAGAAACTAGCTCTTCTAGGTGGATGGCATTTGTTCAGTGGAAGCCCTCTGAGTCATCTTCCCCAAAGCCAAGCCACTCTCTGATTCTTCCTGGGAAAAGAACACAGAATCATGATGGGACCAAGACCAAAAGGACAACCCTCTTCCTGATCATCCAGTCTTTTTTACAGCTAAGAAAGTCATGACCAGTTCTGAGCAATGAGTGGAAAGAAGGGTTAGTGGGAAGGAGTTCCAAAAATCTTGTGCCTTTCTATTTCCCACTGTCTTTATGTACTAACTGAAGAACTTCCTAGTGGTGCTACAAGCAGAAGCCAGCTAAAAGACAGTGAGTGTATGATCAAAAGTCCAATAATTCAGGACAGCACAATGGAAAAGTCAGTATGGTATTGCTAGGCACCTGAACCAACATCAACAACCATCTACCTGCAAACTATCTATTATGTGAGAAAATAGCTGTTAAAGTGAATTGTCTTAGTTACTTTTTACTCATTACTGGGACAAATACCTGACACCCAAAATGAAGGAAGGAAAGGTTTATTTAGCTCACACTTACTGGAGGTTTCAGTCCATATTCAGCTGACCCAAGGCTGAGTGGCACATGGCAGAGAGCAGCAGTTCATGGCAGTGGAACAGCAACAAAATGGTGACAGAAACAATCAACCAATCCAGGCAGCGAGCAATAGCGTGAGTCTGTCTCTCTGTCTTTACATCACATTCAGGCTCTCTGCCTCAGCCTATCCACCTTAGGCCACACCTATAATTCCAGAAGGACTCAGACCCATGGTCCCATCAGTACTAAAACACATAATCCCAGTGGATCATGAGTCGAGTCTCAAACTCTAGAAGTCCCCACCCCATGATTGCATGAGGCTTTGGAGGGACAGCTAGACATAAACCATAACATGAGTGAGATTAGCCTTTCTTTTCTTGTGGCCAAATATACTCCTAACTAATGAAACAATGCAATTTTACTGTATTGCCTTTTAGGCAAAATCCTCCTATTTTACTCTGATCATTCACCACCTACCTGCGGTGGCTCATCTTCTCATTACAGCCACACATTTATACCTATTTTGTGGCTTGCTGAGCTCCAGGAGACAGGTACAATAGAAATCTTAACTGTTTTCTGCATGTATGCACTTCCATTTCTCAATTATTTATAGATCAGTTATTATAGGGTGTTACTGTACTGTGGATGAAAGTGCAAAATGGATCCACAATCCTTAACCTAGGGAGCTAACAGCTTAACAATGGACACAAATAGAGTATTGCAACTCCCTGCCCTGGAGGAGTATGTCTTGGATAGAGAGCTGATAGAAAAAATAATGGAGCCTATCTAAGGGAGTTAGCAAAGGACAGTGTTAGCTGAGCTGAGCATTCATGGATGAGCAGGAATTTCCTTTGCTGGAAAGTGGAGAACAAAAAACATTTCAGGGAAAAGAAAGCTTGAAAAAGTATGGTAATCCAGGAACCTCAAAGTCCCCTTGTCTTAAACCAAATTCATACCTGATTTACTCTCATTGTTGCCTATCTCCCCACCCATCTAGAGAAAGATCAAATGTCATTTGTTGAATCTGTGCCATCTCACCCACTTGTACCGCCATCACCACAGCCACAACCAGCAAATAACTGACACTGTCAACAGTAACATCTTATGTAGTGTATTAGCCATTATCACTATAATGATATAGTTCAGAATGTGTAACTATTTAAAAAAAGGTTCTGTTAGCTCAAAGTTTTAGAGGCTCAAAGTCCAAGCAACATAGAGCTGGCTCTAGTGAGGGCTCCGGTGGATGCTTGACCTCATAGCCTTCCCCAGAAGCTGGCACAACAGCCGTAGCTCTTGCATGTAGGAGAGATCATATGTTGAGGCAGGAAGCCAGTTCAAGGGTCCAGATTGCCTTATAACTCACTCTCAGAAAAACTATACCAGTCAGTTTTCCAGTCATTGGTACATAGTACCTAACACTCACAGCTTACAGAAGGAGAGATTTAGTTTGACCCACAGTGTCAAGGGATTTAGTCCATGGCCATCTGACTCCATGGCAGAAGTGTTGTGGTGGAAGGGAACAGTGCAGTAAAGATTCTTAGCTCAATGTGGCCAGGGAGTAGAGAAGGAGAAAGATTCTGGAGAGAAAGGGGTAAGGCAGCCAGGTTTAACACCCATAGTCAGGCCTTCATGACCTACTCAGACACACCAAAAGTGGGCTTTCTTAAACCCCTCAGCATCTTCCAAGCCAGTCAAGCTGATAATTGAGGTTAACCACGAGAAGGGCTCAGTCAGGTCCCAAGAGAGCTACACTGATTCTTCCTTAGGGCAAACTCTAAATGAACTAGCCAGCTCCCACGGGGCCCCACCTCTTCAAGGACCCACCATTTCATCTCCACCACACTGAATACCAAGACTTCAACTCATGAACATTGAGGAACAATTACAAGTTGAACAGAGCATCTGGTCCTTCTGTAAACAGGCTACTTTTCATTTTTCAAACCATTCTTCACAAAGTGGCCAGAGAGACCATTTTGAATCCCAAAACCAATCTTATTAATTTCTCTTATCTGTAGTTCAGGACTACCCTTTGTCATGGTGGTAATAACCAAGATGCTGATCTTTGTCTGCAGTTCTCCCTAACCTTCTCTCCAAACATCCTTCCAACCTTCTCTCCTCATCTCTGTACTCCAGCCATACTGGTCTGCACTTGAAGCCTTCAACAAGTAACAGTCCTCCTTGTTACAGACTCTTTGAAGGTGCTCTTCCATCTTTGTAGAGAACATTCTAAGGGTAAAATTCTCTTCACTTTTCAGATTTCTAGTGAATTTTGTCATCAATTTCTTGGATCTCACCAAAATCAACCTATCCTATTAGAAGTACTCCTAACTTTGTGTATCTTTCTTGTGTAACATGTATTACAGTTGTAATGATGACACATTTACCTTTTTGATAATTAAATTAACATCTGTGCTTCAGATTCTATCTTAGGAGACATGTGTCATTATACCCTCATCTCACAGAACAGAAGCTAGTGCATACTGTTGTAGGCTCCCAATTCAGATGTTCTGACTTGTGGAAGAAAAGTACAACTTTGTTTTACAGGCTTGAGCTACCTACTTGAGAGGCTCTAAAAGTCTTCTTTTAACTTAATTGAGGAAAAATTAAGATGAAATGCACTTATTTTTACATGTTCAGCTCATTGAATACAACCAAATGTATACTATGGTGTTGCCACCACCTTTGCCAAGATATAAAGTATTTACATTACTCAGGGAGTTCCCATGTGTTCTTTTGTCACTGGTCACAACACCAAGCCCTGGCAGCCATAGATCTGGTGCTATAATTAGTTTTGACTTTTCTAGAGCTTTTATGCTAGAATTATATGTGGTGGCTTGAGATTCACCCATGTGTTATGGATAACTTTCAAAATAATTGATTTTATTATTAGTTATTTATAATTTTACTACTAATTAGTATTTAATTTTATGGATAAGCTAATGTTTATTTACCCAGTTACCTGTTAGTGGATGTTTATATTGTTTCCAGTTTTGGGATATTACAAATAAGACTACTTTGACTACCTTCTGTAGATAAGGTATTTCTCCTGGGCAAATACTTAGTAGTAGTTTTGAGAGTTATCAGCATTTAAGATAAAGTCATAGAACTATAATGAGATACTATATCACACCTACTAGGGTAGTCAGAGTGAAAAAAACAGAAAATAACAAGTATTGGCCAGATCGTTAACAGGTTAGAACCTTCATACATTGGTGGTAAAGAGCTATTGCGCAAGATGGCTTGAATGTTTTCCAAAAGTTAAACTTAGAATTATCATATGACCCAGAAAATTTACTTCCACACATTTACTGAAAAGAATTCAACACAATAATTCAAATAAAAATTTGTACTACAGCCCCTCCATATTCACGGGAGTTACACTCTAGGACCCTCCTGTGAGTACCTATAACTATGAATTTGAAACTTTGAAAGTAATGTATTTTCCCTACACATTCCTACCTATGGTAAAGTTAAGTTTGAAAATGAGCACAGTAAAAGACTAATAAAAATAACTAACGCTAAATAGGATCAACTATAGGGACGGATATATAGCTCAGTGGCATAAGCTTCTGCCTGCCAGGTGCAAGGTCTCAAGCTCAATCCCTGGCATCTAAAACAAAAACCTAAACAAACAAACAAAAAATAAACAAACCCCCCAGGATCAACTATAACAAGATGGTATACTAAAATTGTTATCATTATTACTCTTACGTTTTGGAGGCATTATTTTATTTATTTATTTATTTTTTATTTTTGTGGCTGGCTCAGCCCACCCTGGGGGTGGGGCTGGCATGGCATCTGATGCTGGGGATCGAACCGTCATCCCTGTGCCCTTGCCTAAGCATGCCTAAGCAGGCACCTTAGACCACTGAGCTACCTCGCTGGCCCTTTGGAGCCATTATTAAGTAACATAATGCTCACTGAAACACAAGAAATTTAGCCTTACCAATTACCTATCTCTAGAATATTCTATTTAGCATTTTTAGACTGCAGTTTACTACCTGAAACCATAGAGAAGAAGGGCTACTGTCCATGAATGTTCACAGCAACACTATTCATAATTGTCAAGGCATGAAGATATCTCAAATTTCCATCAATAGATGAATGGCTGCACAAAATGCACTATGCCTATATAACTGATTATTATTGAACAACAAAAAGGAACAAAGAAGTGATACATACTTCAGTGAAGATGAACCTTAAAAACATTATGTGAATTGAAAGAAGTCACTGAAAAAAATCACACGCTGTATGACTCCATTTTAATGAAATGTCCATCCACAGAGAGCAAAATAAATAGTTGCTGGTGGCCTGGGGAAGGGACAATGAGGGATGACTACTTAACAGGAGCAGGGTTTCCACCTGTATGAAGATGTTGTGGAAACTGATGGAACACACTTATTCATTTGTATACCCTTTAACATGGTTTAAAGGGTGAATTGCATGTTAAGTATGTTTTAGCACAGGCTGTAAAGGCTTTCTACCTGTAAAGGCTACTCAACCAAAGTGCAGAGTGCCTCTCAGGCAGAAGGTAGATCAGAGCCTTCTGTGATGTTTCTGTTACCAGCCTGCAGTGGGTAAGAGTTAAGGACCATGGACTCCACCACTTCACACCACGAGAAGGCAAAGTAGGCTTCAGGGCTAAGGACCTTGACTTCCAAGAATAATACACAGAAAACAGCAGGCAGTTCTACCCAAACAGTGACTGTGCCAAAGGCATGCCAACAGCATAGTTCACTCCCTGGGAATGCAGTTTAACCCATCATGTTGCTTGGAGAATTCCCCCACTCCAGATTGTCCTGAATGAAGCACAAACAGGATGAGATCTCCTTCTTCACTTGTGGAGTGAGAGGGTTGTGGCCTATGAGGAACAGAAAGATTTACTGAGCAGGCATGAAAAGGGGATCCAAGAGCAGGTGGAAGTGAAGGCTGAGAGACAGTGGAGCTCAGAAACCAAGGGGAAGGAAATGTGGCCCATAGTGTCAGACTGCACTGAAGTGTCAGATTCAATGGCCAAACCAACGAGAACAGGAGAAGGGCATGTGAGACCCTAATGTTTGCAAGTTCACTGTGGTACATTAAGCAGAAGGCTTATCTCAGAGGGTTGAGATGTGAAAGGGAGCTGAGGAAGCACAGGACATGCCATGGTGTGTGCTTGATTTCAAAGGTTGATTAGAAAGAGGAGAGAGAGGGTCATATGGACAGGAGGAGAAGAACCAAACGAAGTAGATCTCCTAACATGTAGATGAAGGAAAAAGAGCCAGTGGAGAAAAGGTCATAAGAGCTAGGAAAATTAAGAGTTACAAGTGGAAGAGGGAATTATCTGGAACACCTTCTTTGACCTGATCTTTGAAAAACTGAGAAGGGATTTGCAGAGCAATACATCACAGTGTTTTGAAGGCTTTTCAGCTTTCTAATGCCTTAAAGTAGTCAAAGCCTGGATTTTATGGGCCAAAAAGAAAAATGTGGTTTAAACGGTTGCCAACTATACATGTAGCTTGTTAGACTTCAGAATCTTAGTTTTTTCATCGATAAAATGAACCAATGATTTCTGCTTCAGAATTGCAAGGAAGTATATCAGTTCTACTCTACATATTTTTAACCAGTCTATACTCACTAAAGAAAATTATCATTTAAAACGAGCAACATTACTTATAACTGCTGCCACATTCAACCTCTCTCATCCTATTTTAAAGGATTTCCTTTTATCGACAGAAAGGTCACTTCCTTTTACACTGTATATTGAAGGGACTACCAATGCAGTGGAGGAACAAGGGGTTAATGATCATTCCAAGTCTCCTCCCTGTTTCTCTGCATGTCTGCTGCCTTCTAACAACATTTTTCTTTACTTATATTTGTAGGCTTCTCTGAATTCATATAGCCCATTACCCACAAGGCCAAGTCTGCTGTTAGCTTTGTTGAGACAGTTGTCGGGCTTATAGTGATTTACCATTTATGAAGGGCTTTTCACTGTCATCATTACATCGTTGCAGCAATCTGAAGAGGACGCCATCAAATTTGATGATGAAAAGGAAGCTTAGAGATCAGTAGGCTTACAGTCCTCCCATGGCTGGCAAGAAGAGATGTGGGTAGGAAAAGAATCCTATCTTGCTATAACACCACAAGACTCTTGTCTCACTGCTCACTCCAAGGTCTGAGACTAGGTGCATGCAATAGATTATAGCTTGTATGACAGGGTATCTCAGTTTAGCCACATCCATGGTGATCTCCATCCTTCTAGGACCAATCCTGGTACAGTGGAATCCCTCTTAGAAGACGCAGTCTCCCTTCTGAATTACTTACTTCTGCTGATAACACAGATGGATACTAATTCTCCCGAGTTCTGTACTTGGTTTAGCCTAGCCTCCCTGGATTCCACCAGCACCACCTGATCCATGAGAAAACCTTTCTCATTCTGCTCCCAGATACCAGTTCCTTGCCTCCTGGGGCAGCTGCTTCAATTTAGGCCTGGACTCTTGCTGTCTTGTTGAAGCTGGGCTCCTTGCTTAAACTATTCTTTCCCCTGCAGTCATAATAATCTTCCTAAAGACAAAATTTACTAATTTTATTCATATGCTTAAAATCCTTCAACCGCTTTCTTTGGCTATTAAGATCAACTGCAAATAATGTATATCATCTATAACAATCAATAAGAACCAACTCTCATAGTATCTCTGTCTCTGCTTTCTCAATATCACACTGTTTTCCAGCTGTCCCAAAGGACTGGAACCCTTGGACTCACCATATGCTGTCTTGGCTCTGCTTTCATTCAGGCTGTTTCTTCATCTTGGAATAGCTTTTGCCTCCCTGAATGATGTCTCCTTATCCTTCAATGTCAATGCTTGCTACTCTGAGAAAGCTTCCTACACCCTCGTGATGGACATGGGCCCTCTGAACATTTAACACCCTCTTCCCCATTCTACTTGAGCATTTAGAGTATGGTATTACAACTGACTATTTTTTCATCTCTACTATATGGCAGAACAATGTCATTGGCCTACAACCAGTGGAATCCAGCACATTTGGTGTCACATAATAAGCCAGCATTCAATAAATCTTGAGTTTATTAATAAGTTAATAAAAGTATTACCTAGCCTACCTTTTATTAAATGTCCAGGAAAAACTCCTGCCCCAGAAAGGCCACAGCTTAGGAGTGAGATGACAGCAAAAGTGAATGCTGTGTTTCTCCCTTGATGAGAAAGGACTCTGGCCATACTGCTTGGTATGAAATCATGCAAACCTTTGGGGCAGAGTGACAGAATGTTAAAGACACTGGTTCCAAACCATCCTGCATCAGAGATCTACTTTGTAGCTTTTTGAAAAATAATGAAACACATTTTGAAACATTCCAAATGTTAAAATAAAAAGTATTCCAAGGTTAAGCAGATATGTTCTAGATTATTCTGCCATTTGGGGCTATCTGTACTCATACTCCCTAAACAGAGACATGCTGTTTGCAAAATGATCATGAACTCACTGTTCTTAAAAGTCTTGATGTTCTGAACATTAAGGTTTAGCAAAGATGGCCCTTGTCATGGTGTTAAACAGGTACTTACTGCAAGAAGGGGAAAATGACAACTCCTTTGTAGTCCAGGTGGGTATATGACATTACATAGCCAGGCCTTGGTCAGTCAATTATCAAAAAGAGAAATCCTTCATTTTCTTCTTCCCATATCTAAAATGTGGAAAATTCAAATGTAAGGTTGTTTGTGTGTTTCCTGTTAAAGTACATTTCCAGGTCCCCAAATGCCTATACAAGTAAAATAGAGAAAATTTAAGGTTAAAGGAATATACTAGATCAGCTAAGAGGAAAGAATAGCATGCTTGTGGCATTACCCATCAGCTTTCTAAAGTAAGAGGCTGCATCCTGAAAACACTTGAACGGAGATGATCATAAATCAAAGTATATCCTAACTGGGGATGAATATATCTGTCTTTCTTAGCAATTGATGTAAATAGCCGGGAGCACTTAGTGAAGGTGGGGGAAGGAAAGAACCAAGAGGAGCTTGCTGAAGAGTGAAGCACTGGTAGTGAGCCACACTAAGAGCAAAGACCTTGGGCTCTTAGTAAAAAAAAATGCACAGAAATTTTAGGTTGGGGCTCCCAGTCTATCTCCATGATGCAAGATCTTCATCATTATTTAGATATTATCTAAATATCACAATACACCTGAAAGTTTCTGTGGGACAATAAATAATTGTTTATTATTTTGGAGAGGAAGGAAATAGGAGTAGGGGGGAGGCAAAAATCTTATAGTAATAATGATAATAGCTAACCTTTATTAGACCTTTCCCACCTGTGTGACAGGCACTGTTGTAAGCACTTTACTTGCATGAATTTCTTTCATTCTCACCATAACAGTAAGTCTCACTCTGGCTTATACTCTTAGCTATCACTTTATGCTGTTTCTTTTTTCTTTCAATGTACTTAGTACAGGCTGTACAGGTTTTTACTACACAGATAAGACTCACAGTGATCCTCCTGTTTTCAGCCTCCCAAGCGCTGGGATTACAGGCACGCGCCACCACGCCCAGTCTCAGTCGCTGTCTCAGAGTCCCTGGGAGTGGGGCCAGAATGGCAGGCCTGGAATCGAACCCTGGTCCCTACATCTTCCTAAGCAGGTGCTTTAATCCACTGAGCTATCTGGCTGGCCCTTTATGGTGTTTCTGAGACCAGTACTTACTGGACTTTTGCACATTATGGCAACTAAAAACCAATGCTGTAGTTTGACTGTGCTCTTCAAACCATAAAAAAATGTTTATTTGAGAAGCATGGTCCCCTGTTTAAAGCACATGAGAACCTTAAAAGATGTGGCCTAGTGGGGGAATTAATACTAGCCTCTAGACGGGGTTAGCGTTCGGAGCAGTGGCTTAATTCTGAGGACAGCAGGTTGTTTAAGCGAGCCTGGCCCCTACTCATTGTCCTGCTTCCTCTCTCACTAGGTGACATCTCTTGTACCATGAAAGGCCATCTGCTACGTTCTGATGCAGCCAGGGCAGCCTCACCAGATACCAGCATCGTGCTATTTGGAATCTCAAGCTACCGAAATCAGTAATTCAAAACATAGATTGGACTAATGCAACCTCATGTGGTAACTCTACTAGCAAGCCCCTCCCCCGCCCTTCTTCCTCTCCCCAGATGGAAAGGGACTAAACATTCCTTTACTTTAAATAAAAATAAAAGGGTTTCATTCACGATATATTTTGTTTTGTTTTTCATATCAGAGAAATATGTGCTATTTAGCTCCCTGCTGAAATAATTTTTAAATTAAAAAAGAAAAAAATTACAAGCAAGGAAACTTTCAAATTGTACTCAGCACAGGACGGTCTCAAATTCAAGCACTGCCTGGACAACTTAGTAAACCATGATTCAAAATAAAATGGTTTGTGGTGTCAGTTAGTGGTAGAGATCTTCAGTACTACCAAACAACAAACAACTCCATAAAGAAAAGAAACAAAAAGGATTAAAAATGGTCCAAATTTATTGATCCGTGTGGTTAACCAGACATTTTAATGCCTTTCTTTGACACAGAGATGCCCACCTATAGCCATGCACACACACAGAACCATGAATGCACACACATTCTGTTTTTTCCACTTAGCATTGCAACACAAGCAAATTTCGTTACCACATAGTCCAGGATTGGAAGCCACAAATCAGGACCCCAAAGCTTTGTCAATGTTCACCTCTTGTTTGATGGTTTCATCTGTGAGTGACCTTTCTTTTCTTTTTTCTTTCTTTCTTTTTTTTTTTTTGGTGGAATCAGGGTTTGAGCTCATGACCTTGCACTTGCCAGGCAGGCACTTGTGCCACAGAGCTATCTCCCCGGCCCGCTGTAAGCGACCTTTCTTAAAGGTACCTTGATTTAAGAACCAGGGCCAGACAAATAGCTCAGCAGATTAAAAGCACCTGCTAAAAGGTGCAGGGGCCTGCAGTGCTAACCCTGCTCCTGGGGCATGCTCAGATGGCAATTGAGACTGGGAGTTGTGGTGTGCATCTGTAATCCCAGCTCTTGGGAGGCTGTAAACAGGCGGATCACTATGAGTCCGATCTTGTAGTGAGACCCTGAATGCACTGTAGACCCTTCCCTAAATACAAAAATAAAAACTAAAACAAAAAACCCCAGTGTTAACTTGGAGTGGTGTGAAGGTCTAGCACTACTAGTAGAGGAAAGTCTGCATCTATGAAATAAAATCACAAGCCTGTAAGGAGAGAAGGGCACAGAGCTCCATCAGGGACAACTGGAGCTCTCTCTGCTCTGCCTACTGATTGGGGTCAGTACAGAGCCCCAACTTGACCAGTGGAAATAAAGCAAAAGGTTGGATATGCCTCTTACATTGCTCAGCCCTGAAAGGCCCATTAAGTGTCTTCCAGTTCCTATCTAAGAAGAGAAAAAAGCTTCCTGGCTCTTCAATCAACAGCCCTTTCTGAGAAAGCAGGAGGCGGGGAAAGCCCAACAAAAAACAGGTGGGCTCTTGGGCATGTGAAAAATAACACAGAACGTCTACACTGTCCTGTCTTTGTCAGCCCTGGAAAATGCTAATTTGAGTAGTTGGATTTCTCAGTGACAAACTTGCATGGTGAGTTTTCAAACAATACCTGTCTGAGGAGAGATGTTATGTTAGCTGTCTCCTTCCCTGATTCAGGTTGACAGATCTTTTCTACCATTTATCTCATTAATGCATTCTTAGCTTGTTAAAAAATTAACAGTTCAAGTGGGTTCCTAAGAACCCAGAGATTTAACTGTCTGGTGCTTGGTAAACCAGGCCCGAGTATCTTTTGTTCTGCAAAATAGAATCAGAGAGAGCAGACAAAGAATGGCATCTGTGTGTGAATGTGCACATGTGCGTATGTGTGTGCGTGTGTGTGTGTGTGTGTGTGTGTGTGTGTGTTCTACTTTCCTGAGATAAAGTGACATTCTTGGTTGTGATTGAGATAGCAAAATTTTGAAAGTAGAAACACT
>PVKN010013697.1:0-19732 GCA_004027915.1 Capromys pilorides | reverse complement strand
CACTCAACTTTAAGGTCAGTTAGTCCATTCTCCCAAGTTAAAAGCAAACTACCTTCATATTTTTCAGAGAAGCTGGGCCTTCTACCCTCTAACCATAGTAGGATTGCACATACCGATTGATCCCTTTATGGCCATGTAGATCATAAGCTTTTGCTCAATGGAGTTTCAGCAGAACAAATGGTAAGACTTTGAGGCAAGAATATTTAATTGTTGAAAAAAAAACCCATAGATTTCTTTGAGCCAGGTGTGGTAGTGCATGCCTGTAATCCTAGGACTCTCAATCCAGGCCAACCTAGTCAATTTAGTATCTCAGCAAGACTTGTTTTAAAAAAACAAAAAACAAAAAATCGAATGGTTGATAATACAGCTTAGTGCAAAGGCCCTGGGTTTAATCTTCCATACTTACAAAAAGAAATCATTATAGATTTCTCTTGTTCTGGATCATGGGCTAGCTGCATGAGTGGCTTGGATCAATGAATGACTACAATGAGCAGAAGTCTTACTCCTCTCTTGCCAACCCATAATGGATGTACATAGTAAGTAGAAACAGTTTGTTATTCAACAACTGAGCTATTTGTTATTACAGCATAACCTTACCTCTCCTGACTCATGAAAGCTTTAACCAGTATTATACATTTCTTAATTGAAGCATTGTAAACCACATACTTCCCCAAGTTGTAAGTAGATAATAATAACACTTTAAAGCTTCTTTCTTTAAAAAGCCCATTGCAGAAGTAGTCTATTGGGAATTTTTGACCAGGACAGTAATAAATCTAAAGCACCGATTATTACAGCTTGAACCCCTTAGGCTTCTTGCAAGCTAGGACATAGAAGTTGATCATGGCCCATGTTTTTTTCTCTGTTCTGTCTCTTTGTCATGCAAGCACAGTGTCTGAAAGGCTAAGGGCTATGCATCGTTGTTTTAGCCACCTAGTTCCATAAATTCCTGATGCTTTAAGCATTTGGATGTTCAAGTCTTGTTCCAGGCCAAACTCCTAAACACATGCATTTTAAGTACAGTAAAGTGCATGTGTATTCATATTTGTGTATGTAAGGAGGAAAGAAAATCCTATTCAGTGGAACTTCTCACATGGACAGACCCATATGAATTCAGGAGAAAAACCACATAAAAGTATTTGAGTTTGTTAAAGTTTAAAAACTCAGAGTGCTTAATACCCAAGAACACTCAACAAACTACCTTGCATTAGAACAAGTCCAGCAAGCTGGGGTGACAGTGTAATAGGGGGGAAACTTGGAGGAGGAAAAGAGTGGTGGTGTAGAAACACCAGAGGCTGAGGGAAAGATGACAGAAAGAGGAGAACAGAAATGCCCAATTGTCATGGTGGAGACTGTAGCCTGTAGTTAAGGAGCATGACCATCACTCCAAATGATTACAAATGTCTCTAAAAATGAAAACAACTGTGCATATATTTAGCATGTTTAAGTTACTTGGAAAAAACTCAAGGCAGGGCCTGAATCCTGAATCCAGTCACAAGCATCATCATGCGTTCACTCAAGGACAGAAAGTCCCTCATTCGCCTTATTACTGTACTTCTTATCTCTTATGAGAAATGAGAGTTGGGGTTTGGGGATTTAGCTCAGTGGTGCTGTTTGTCTAACACACTCAATGTCATGGGTTCAGTACATAACACCAGAAAAGAAAACTTTGAAAGAGAAAGATAAGGTCTCCTTAGCTTAGTTTAGAAATAATCCAATTGATAAATTGACTACTTTAGATTCACAAGTGTACAGGAAAAGTGTGAAACATACAAAATTTTATGTCTATACATATTTCTAAACTGAACAACAACTAAAGGAATTTAAATAAATTACATCTGGACTAAAAAACATGCCAAGTTTCAGTCTAATTCAAAGTGGTTTAGATGTACACCACTTAAAACAGTTCTAAGAATTTCTTGAAATAATACATTTTCATTGTGATTTCACAGCTTTGAGATTTTTTTCTTGCTCCCTTTCAATTGGCCAATTAAAAATGATCATTGACATCGCACCTTATGTAGAATTCATGTGCATTCTGTATCATTCAAGCCTGATTCCCTTTCTCTACCATCAGTTCAGGCTACCCATAAGTCAGTTGATAGTATCTATTTTAAACTACAAATGATGTGAAGGCAATATGCCTTTTCACTTGGCTAAGTATGTCTGCCTTAGAGTGCTAGTGTATGTCTCACACAAGGCGTACAGCAGCATCCCTACCTTGTATGTATTTTTGGAGGGACCTAAATGGAGCACATATTCTTGTTTATGTACCTACTCTGTATCCTACCTTGTTTCAAGGTATACCTAATTTAAGAAGAGGAAAAGGAGAATGAAGCAGATGAAGCACCACAAAACGTGAGCTGATTGATATTGGTGACTGTGATGCTAATATACACTTATCTTTTTAAGGAGTGGCCTTCTTTCTAAATGCCAAGCACTGGCTAGGCCTTTCTGTGTAGTATCTCACTTAATACTTATGGAAGTGCTAATAAATTCACATTACAATGATCTCTATTTTAAAGGTGAGAGAAGTTTCAAAAAAATTAAGTGATTGAACTAATGTTATACTTCTAAGAGGGCTGAAGAAATGTAACTCATGTTCTTCTAACTCCCACAGCTTAAGCCCCACACAACCAAATTTTAGGCAAACAATCTTATGAACAGAGAATGAATTTTAGCTCATAACAGGTCAAGTCAGCAAAATAAGATAAATCAGGATAAAAAGAGAACATGATATGCAAATCACCAAGTGATACAGGAAAGCACTACTTAAGACTCCAAACTTCCCAGCAGCAACAGTGAAGAAGGTAAAAATTATTTCTTCAAACTTAAAATAAAAAATAACATAAAGTAAAACTCAAGGCAAAACAACTAAAAATGGCAACAACAAAGACAAAAATACCTAGTCACTCCTTTAAAAAGAATAAAAATTATCAACAGTAAGAAAGAATAAGACACACTCACAGAGAGGTCCAACCATTTGTTATACAGCTTGATTATGGATTCTGAAACTTCAGTCTGGATGTGTAAAGCAGAATTTTCAGTACAGAAAAGAAAATGAAAGACAAGATTTTTCAAGGGTAGAAGAAAAGATTACCTTCATGTAAAAGTCCCATTTTTCACCTCCAGCAGCCTATTGCTACAATTACTTTATCAAGTATAGTTCCTCATTGCTAATCTGTCTTGTAGGCACAAGAAAAGAAAGAAGAAGGCCATTTCTTTTGTTCTTCTGCTTCTGATTTGGATAATCTCCTTTTAAGACAGAGAAAAGTTGAAACCACACAGATTTACCTCGCTGTCTGTAACCAAAATAGTAAGTATACTACTATGTTAGAGACCAAGAGGTCTCTTGGTCACAAGGCTATGTAGTTAAATATTTTACACTGAGTTGTTATCCTTATCACAAGTATATGAATATATATATATATATATATATATGTATTATATATACATAGTAAGTATACAAATGTCATGAAATGATTACTTTAATGATAATGAAAATAACATGATTTCTTCATTACATAAAAACTCTCAGGTCTGCAGGTGATCTGAAATTAGGCACTCCAACCCATTCTGATCCAACAAATGACTTCCCACCCACCAGTGAATTGGCTAGAACTGAGTCCTTCTCACTCCCTTCCTTTCCCAGGAACATCCTGTTCATCCTGCTTCCTGTCTGTGCCTAACTCCATCTACCATTTCCTTCTTTGCTCAAACAACCTTGCCCAGTTGCAATTCCTTTTACCGTTTACTAGTTAGGCTGTGTCTTCCTAACTATTTTTCTTCTCTAGGTTTACCTCCCACACAGGTCATCTTCAGTCTGTAGCCACAGGGAATTTATTTGGGGCACATGATGATCATGTGATGCTTGTTAATGTTTTAAATAAAACATCTTGATGATTTCTCATTAATTCTGAAATCCATTTCAAATTCATGGCCATGCCTGACAAAGCTTTGCATGAGCTGTCCGTTTTCTAATTCTCTGGGCTTATCTCTCGTACACATTCTTACATTGCCTCTTGTCTTGGGTACCTTCTGAATGAGACAGGAAAATTCTTCCTCAGAAGTCTTCTCTAGCACTTCAGACAAGAGCAGAACAATATGTTTTCAGTCTTACAGTCCCTGGAATATCACCTCTACAGCCTAAATACCACTGTAAACAGACATTTCTGGCATTTCTTATTCAGTGACTTAGCTTCTTACTAAAATGACCCTGAGAACAAGGAGAACAAGTATCTTTTTCATTGTTGCATCTTCAGATTCTAATATACTGTCTGGGATATAGTACACACTGAAATGTTTGAATGAATAAATGAATAATAATGAATGAATCAAGAATAAAATACTAATTTGCCATCAGGATAGCATGCATAATGAACTGTTTTTTATAGGAATGAGATGATTTTGTGACCCTTTCCAACAACCTCTGCTAAATCTTTTGGTGGCCAGTATATTATGAAGTGGTGACACTTATGCAGGGCGACTGCCTTGTACTGGTTTGTCTATTGCTATGACACTAAGTAAAGGAAATTGGTGCATACATTGCTTAGATCCCTATACTCTAAATTTATGTTAAATTTTTTTGCTAGAATTTTTAAAAAGTGAAACTGTTCTACATTTTCAGCCCTGGTTCTCATAATATCCAAATGTGAACTGGTGATGGAGCTCACAGCTGAGCCCTGAAGAATACAGAAGTCTACACATGTTAAGTACCAAAATATCATACTTTGAATTTCACTGTACTGCTCCTGGAAGGGACCCCCAAGGTTTTCTAAGTTAGCCTCTTTCTACTGGAGAAAAATCAAAAAGACCAAAGGAGAGGAGAGAGGCATACTCAAGGGAGCATAGTAATTGAACTTGTATGAATGACACGCTAGAATATACCTTTCCCAGTTAATACCACTTTCTCTCTGTTATGATTTATATCAAGTTGTCCCCCCAAAGCCTCATACAATCATGCAGCAGCTTCTAGAGTTTATGATTAATTCTTGGTCCAATGCTGGGATTATGGGTGAGAGTGCTACATCTGCCCTCAGGCAGATAATCTGCATACATATGTAGGAGGAGAGAGAGGCTTACTAGCTGCCATAGGTGCTGCTCCTCCCTTTCGTCTTTGGTATTTTCCACTGTCATGAACAGCTGCCCTCTGCCATGTACCACTCTGCCTTGGGGCCAGCTGAGTATGGATGGAAACCTCCACTAACTGTGAACTAAATAAACTTTTCCTTCCTTAATTTTGGTTGTTGGGTATTTTGTCCCTGCAACAAGAGAAAAGTAACTAAGACACTCTGCCTTCTTATCTTTCCTTTGATCATCTTCCACTCCTCCTCTCCCTTCTCTTTCCCTCTCTCTGTCATACACAGAGAGAGAGAGAGAGAGAAAGAGAGAGCACTATGCACTAGAATTTCTGCAGCACTAAAGATATGTTGTATTTCTGCTTTCAAGTTTGTAGTCACCATCCATGTGCAGCTGTTAGGCATTTGAAATATGTGGCTAGTGCAACCAAGAAACTAAATTTTTAATTCTCTTTAGCTAATTTAAATAGTCACATTATTTCATTGGAAAACATCTCTAGTAGACACCAGTTAGGTCAAGGCAAATAAAGCTATCTAGATAGGATAACTTTCAGTAAGCTAGAAAAAGTCTGTAAATTATTGATACTAACTGGTTTGGTTTGAGTATCTCCATTGGCACCCCCGTTGATATTTAATCCCCACTGTGGGATATTGTAATGGTTGAAAGATTGTGCCAACTTGAAAAATTAAAAGCTTAACTAAATTGGATCAAGAATTCCACACCCTAAGGTATGGAAGTCTCACCCTAAAGTGATTCATCACTTAAAGAATATGAAAGAAAATTTTAAAAGGATAGACAGCTCCATTTCCTCAGAGGATCTCTGGTCTTTGGTCTTTACAGTAAGCTTACAGATCATCTCCTAGCTTGTAATACAGACTCCTCTGCTTCTGCCTTGGATCTCTCAACCTTCTGGTGTAGACTCATCAGCTTTCTATCATAGACCCTCTTGATAGGGACTTTCACAGGATACTTCAGTGAGCTCTAGACCTTGGGCTGAATCTTTCAATCTCCTGTGTGCAGATGCCCCCTTCACGCTTCCTCATCCAACTCTGTGGCTGACTGTCATAAGCCAATCTTGTAATTCCTTATGCATTTGTGCATCTTATGTTATAGCTGTTCCTCTAGAAAAACCATGACTGATACAGATACTATATTAAGAAGTGAGGCTAGCTGGAACTACTTGGGAATGAATGGGCTAATAGATTATTTTTATTTGTCTATTACGAAAACTAGTTTGGCTCTGCCTCCTTTATGTGTTCTTCTTGTCCTGTGATGTCTATAACATGTCAAAACTCTGCAGAGTCCCAAGCAGCAAGAAGACCTTCAGCATGTGCAGGCCCTTTGATCTTCCAGATCCAGATTCTTGAACTATAAGATGAATAAATCTTTATTCATTATAAATTGTCCAGATTACAGCGTTCAGTTATGGCACAAGCAAATGAACTAAGACAGAAACCTTCTAAGATCTGGATGACATGTAAAAACAAAGCTTGAATACATTGGGATGTAATTAAAAAAGAAATCATTACTTTAAAAATGTTTTTATTTGAAGAAAATAGTAAAGTTTGCTTCTTAGAGGTTGACAACCCATAGGTGGCGCTAGCCTCCAAGTGGTTTGAATTGGCAATTCCCTTATGATTTAACTCTTGACTCATATACAATTCTCTCTTTTCCTTCCAAGTTTTCTATTTATTCTAAGGTAGGCTCCTGAGTTTGAAACCTGATTGTTCAAAGTTAACTGAGCAGTGCTCTTCCTTGTGCACAGTATGGGTTTTGATGAAGATATTCGTACAACAGCAATCACTATCAAGTATTCAAGAGCTTTATTCAGGCTTCCTGGCAATTATTCCATGTCACGGGTTTTGTTATATCCTAGAGCCATGCTTCCCCAGACAGCAGCCACTAGCCAAATGTGGCTACCTATATTTGAATAAGTGACAACAAAGAAAAGGGCTATTTTGAGAAGCCTCTGTCTTAAGGAAATTTATTCTTTCCTGGCCTTCTCTAGCGAACTGTTTTGTATCTCATTAGCTTGATGTCACTGGAGTCATCTGTCTCTCCTTGAGCCACTCACTTGGCAGAAAGTAAAGACCACATTGCGAGGCTTACAGGTGCACTTATGCCTCACTCTAAATTAAGAAAGAAACCAGCTTGTTCCCAAAGACATGCATGGGACAACAGAAATGTGATATACAATGAAAAATTAAGATAGTTACTAAAAAGGGAACAAAAGTTGAGAACATAATCATAGTGGTTAATAAAGCTTGAAGGGTTTTCATGTACTTTGACATACATTTTTCTACTTTTTCCCCTATGTGTAAAGTACGTAGACTTGTATTTCTTACATAAAAAACTGAATATCCAAATGAGAAAAATTTAAAGCCATCTACAATCTATCATGCAAAATTACAGTTACTCATAAGTAAGGGTAGTGGTCAATACATTCTACCAACTTGACTGGACTGACTGGCAGTTCCACACTCTGGGCTATGAGGGCTTTGCCCTACAGTGAGTCAGCACAAAAAGGAGCTACAAAGGAGTCAAGGAAGGGTTTGACATTCTACTTCCTCAAAGGAACTTCAGTCTTCGCAGTCAGCTTGTACTTCATCTCCTGGCTTCTAGGTCAGACTCTTCAGCCTCCAGCTTGGATCCTTCAGCTTTCTGTTGCAGATTCTTCAGCCTTCCATTGCAGACGCAACAGCTCTCTGTTAGAGACTGCGAGAGATGGAACAGTGCAGTGAGCTTCAGACCTTGGGCCTGAATCCTTCAGTCTCAGGTGTGCAAACACACTGCACTCTTCCACATCCAACTCTGTGACTGGTGCATCTTGTGTATCTGATCTCTGTGTTATATCTGCTCCTCTAGTAAAACCCTGACTAAATGCAGCAAGTATACATATCCTCTGTTCCAAACGTGCCTGCTTTGTTTCATTGCTTTTGAAAAAAATTGGACTGTAACATATGTTCTGTGATTTTTCCCACAAATGAAGTATGTTTTCTGTATCAGTATTCCTTTAATCTCATCCTTTATCTATTTAACCATTCTAAAATATTTTTTCTAAATATTCTACATCCAGTTTTTATGAATTGTGAGTGATATTATTTTATATGGAGTAAATTTTCTACTATTCAAGATAAAACTAACAATATCAATGTTTTCAGTGGACTCTGACATGATACTTGTGGTTAGCTACAATAAAAACTTAAATCTCCTTTCCTTGTGTGGGCCTTAATCTTATTATTTTTCTTGACTCCCTATATTTATGTCTGATTTGCCTTGAGATGGTTATCTTCTAGGCCTGTCTTACTACTAATATGGCTGATTAACATCCTCTTTTAGCAGATTTTTATTTTAATTTTGGAAATTTCAAGAACTAGCAAATTACATATATATATATATATATATATATATATATATATATATATCCATGGTTTCTTTGTTTTTGGACATTGTTAGTAGGATGACATAATGACAGAAATAAGATAAAGGACTCATGTCAGAAGCTTTAGGTCTTTTTCAATTTTATGTCTAGATCCCATGCATTTCCCTTCATCTAAGTTATCTCGTTGATGCCTAATGCAAGGGATCACTGGGAGATGAATTGAAGGGCCAGTGCACTTGACACAGTATAAGTTTTTGTACTTTAAAGATAAAGCCAAAATCTATGCTGTAATTAACATGTTACTCAGAATTTTGAGATGGTCTCTCAGTTCTCCATGCTTGTGAAAGTTCATTTCCATCAGAAACATCCATACTTCCTCCTCCATTTCCACCTACCATGCTTCTTTCTTTTCTTGCTAACTCAACTCAGTTTTCTAGATTTAGTTCAAATGTGTCATCCTCTAGGGAACATTGCTTGAGCTCCCAGGTCTCAGTTAAACACCCCTCCTCTACATGCCCCGTAAAATTCAACACCAGCTGCATTTGAGATGCCACCTACTGCTTTCAGCCTTTGTCTAGTCCTGCACTCTCCACTAGGCCTTTATGTTGAGATTCTCAGTCAATGCATCGTGCCTTTCCATTCCTCAAACATATAATTGACACCCTTCTTGACTTAATTCTTTTTATATCAGGTTGTTGCCTTTTTCTGGCACATTCTTTCATCCTGTTCTTTGCCCAAATGGCAATTTATCATTGTGGTTATCATTCTGTCATTCCTTGCTTAAGAACATAAATTGTTTTTTTTTTTTTTTCCATGAACATTGTCTTATTTACTTTTTACTCATTGCTGGGACAAATACCTGACACTCAAAATGAAGGAAGGAAAGGTTTATTTAGCTCACAGTTGCTGAAGGTTTCAGTCCATATTCAGCTGGCCTAAGGCTGAGTGGAACAGGGCAGAGAGCATCCAGTTCATGGCAGGGGAAAAGCAACAAAATGGTGACAGAGGCAACTGACCAACCAGGGCGCAGAGAGCAACAGCAACGTTTGTCTCTCTGTCTCTCTTTATGTTACATTCAGGCTCTCTGCCTTAGCCTATTCACCTTAGGCCACACCAATAAATCCAGCTGTACTCAGACCAAGAACCCCATCAGTACTAAAACACATAATCCCAGTGGATCAAGAGTCAAGTAATCCCAGAAGTACTCAGACCCATAGTCTCACCAGTACTAAAACACATAATCCCAGTGGATCATGACTCAAGTCTCAAACTCTAGAAGTCCCTGCCCCATGATTGCATGAGGCTCTGGGGGGGGGGGGGCAACTAGATGTAAACCATAACACACAGAATATAATGTTTACTTGTTTTAATACTACAGACCACAAGACCATCATAAATTGACACTCATACTTTTAGTCTAATATTATGTCATTCCTCCCTGCCCAGCCACATAGTTACCATGCTCTGGTGATCCAGTTTCCTCTCACTAGTTCATTTAGGTCTTTACTCACTCAAGAAGCATTCATTAAACACAGTGGAGATTAGAACTCATTAACTTGGAGCTGGGGAGATAGCTCCATGGCACAAGTTCTGCCTGGTACGTGCAAGGTCATCAGTTTGAATCCTAGTCCGGCCAATATATATATATATATATATATATATATATATATATATATATATATACACACACACACACACACACACACACACACACACACACATATATACATATGTATATATATCCCTAGTTCATAGAAATACTCAACTACATCTTATAGAATATGGGAACAAATGAATGTGTGAATGAATGCATATAGTCACTTCCCATTTATTCATGTTTTAGACATTTTATAAATTTGCAGCAAGATCCTAAGCAAGTGGTTGGCAGTGGGCTGAGCAGTGGGCTGAGCAGGGGGAGGCCAGGAAAAATTTCCGATGATGTGTCTGCATGAGTATGGGTGTCTGTGTGGGAATCTGAGTCTGAGAATTCCTAAATGTGCTTTGCCAACCATGCTCCATTGCCAGAGGGACAGGCTTTCTGCATTGCTCTTGTTTTCTCTTCACCACCACTTTGTTCCTTCTTCAAACACACACCATATTGACAGTAGGCCTTCCACACTCTTGGCTTCCACCCTCATACTCAAGGTTTCTTTCTTTCTTTTTTTTGTTCTGTAATGGACAGCATGTGGTACTTCTAGGAGTCCCAGCTGAGAGAATACAATCTAGAAGTTTAAATCAGAGGGGAAGAGTATTGTGAAATTGGCTTCTACAGAAACCTTAATATTACTAAAAAGGGTGAAAGAAGTGACATCAGCTTGCCCAAACTCAGATTTGCTAAACTTCTCAGCAAAAAATTGCAGTCACCTGAGGAGCTCTTAAAATTCTGAATGCTGAGGCCCCATGTTTGACCAAGTAAATTAGGAACTCTGGAGGTGGGACTCAGGCAACAGTACTTTTCAAAGCTCCCTAGGTGGTTCCAGTTTGTAGCTAAGTTTGAAAACCACTATAAAAAAAACAAAAACTTGCTGGAGTACATCTCTAGTCACTATAGCAACATCAAAAATACCTGCAATGTCCTATTAATTACTTGCCAACTGAAAGTATAACCTATGTGTTTAACAAATTTAAGTTTAGCCTAATTTAGACATCTTTGTTGAATGCTTACTGTGTGCTTGGCATGATCATGGCTATGTATAAAAATCTCACCTGTGCTGTAACATCTTATAACTCAGTGGTTTCCCAAATTTTCTTTCTTTCTTTCTTTCTTTTTTTTTTTTTTTTTACATTATGGCTGGCTCAGTCTGCCCTGGGGGTGGGGCTGGCACAGCATGTGGTGCCAGGGATCGAACCATGGTCCCTGCAGTTGCCTAAGCTTTCCTAAGCAGGCATGTTAGACCACTGAGCCATCTTGCCAGCCCATTTTCCCAACTTTTCTGTTCAAGGAGATGATAGAGCCACAGAGGAAAGGGATTGACAATGTATAGTGTGCCTAAAGAGAGTCACCTAGAGAGAAAACATTCTCTCAGGCTTTCACAGAGAGCAAAATGGTTACGCAATGGCCGTGACTCAACCAGATGGCTGACACTGACAAAAGTTCTGCAAAATGCTGTACATGATTTCAAGGTAAATCCTGGAGACTTAACTGACCTTGTCAGTTACAAAAGTTGCATGTTTTGTTATATAGGTCTTGTTTTAACTTGGCCTTAACCATCCAGTAGAAAAGTTCAAACATGAGGCATAAAAAGTAATACCAGATAAGTATGCTGAGCAGTGAAAGGTTCAAGTCAAGAGCTTCTGGCAATTCCAGTTCTGCTGATAACCCACTGCTATTATGGAAAATTGGACTATGCATACAACTACTTTCTCTTAGCTCAATGAGAAGAAATATTTGTACCAATAATGTTTAGAAAAGTTATCATGTCTGCAATTTGTACTCTGAGCAACTACTATGAAGAAAACAATATGCATTGTATTAATTATTATGGCTGTCCTAGTAAGGTGTTTTGAAACTGTCTCATTGTTATTTCTTATTAAAAGTAACAAAATTATAAGATAAATAAATAAATAAAATTTTAAAAATCTCGATTTCATTAATATAGCTTTTTTTCCTAGCTCCTATTGAACTACATAGATTACATGAAACATATGTGTTCTAAGAAACACCTAGTAGATTTCCAGATTGCCTACCCTACATACCTTAGATTGCTTAGAAGACATACCAGTCTTCTGAGCACAGTCATCTTGCTGAGCTAACCATTGTTCTAGTCTCTTGTACCACTCAATGCAGACATTTCCCTGGCTGTCATCAAAGACATGAAAAAAAAAAAGCCAGTTTGGGACGAGTATATGTAAACATACCTTTTCATGGATCTCTTGGAAAGATATCTTTTACTTGTCTAAGATAGCTTCAGGAAGTGATGTTTTCTTTTTTTCCAAACTTAAAAGAGCACCATGGACTACGAGTCATTAGCAGGTGCTTGGAAGGGGAACTAACCTTTGGCATGAGGCAGATGCCATGGAAGGCTTATGAACAAGTAGGGAAAATATCCTTTGCTGGAACAAATCAACCTGCAAAGTTCAGTTAACCCTAGACTATCTTTGTCAGAGGTTAGGACATTTTGATTTGGGCTTTCACAAGGCAATTCAACAGAGTAATTAACAGAACTTCTATAGATAGCCTATGACAATAGATATATAAAACTAAAGACTTCCAAATATTATTTATTCTAAACTCTCGTATTACAATTAAACATAATAGAGCTCAAATATTGAAGTGCCTCATATAAAGTAATAGTCTGTCTATATTCTCTCTGTAGATAGGCACAGTGTTAGGCCTTGAACATGGGGATCTGCATTTCCCACCCATTGTTCATTCCACTGAACTGCTGAATCATCCTCAGTGAGAACATTCAATTTTCCAGTGTGCCCAATTAGTTTTAATGACCCTGATCTCTGAATTTCCTTGGAAGGCATCCTCACTAGAAATAGATAATCACAGCCCTCTCTCAAAAGACATACTCCAAACTCCTATATACTATTTGCTTTTTAAATGTAAGTGAAATAATACATAAAGCTGAAAATACAAATCATACAACTCACCCCCAGCCAAGAAAAAATTAAAAGTTCTACTCAGCTAGGCTGTTTCAGTAAATGATGTTGCTGAATATATAAAATACTTGGATCTAAATTTAAAAATACTCCCCCTCCCCTTGATTAACCAGATTGTCCCCTCCCCTATATATAGGAACGCTATGTGCCTGAGCCCACTTGCCATCTGTCACATTTTCCAAACTTCTCTTCCACCCCCTCCTCTTGCACAATTTTTATCACATAAAAATATTAGATTTCAGGGATTTGTATAATTTCATCAAATTTCTGAGCCCAGTAAAATAGAGGAAATACTGGTATATCATACTGAATCTCTCTTGAAGTGGCCAACACATATCCATGGCAGCCAAGTGGTCTTTAGCAGAGCTGATATAGCTAGGAATACCAAAATAAGGTTTTCCCCTTATTATGACTTTACATATTAGAAATTTACAGATGTTCCCCAGATCACAGAAAGGAATTTGGATAATTTCCAGATGTTCCTGACTCACACAGCATCATATTGTTTTGTGCATTACCTTTTGTAAAGTTTCATGAGTTCTCTCAAATCACTCGAGGTATACTTATAGGCCAATTAGGGATTATCCACATTACTGTTTCCCTCTCCTAGTTTGGGGGTGAATTTTAACCAGCTGATCTTATGGTGTCACTACTCATCTAAAGGCTTAGTTAGAAACTGAAGTCTTTCTTATTTATTTCCTACTTCTCACACACAAGCATTGGAAATTCCAGCCAGATCTTTTGTTTCTGAACCCAAAAGAAGTCACAGAGGAATGTGTACAGAGGCTGCCTCTGGAGCCTCAAGACTACTGTGCAGTGGAATTTACTAGGGGGTGGTTATCTAGGGTACTTCCTATTTTTGTACATGGTGTTCAATGAGCGCACTGTATCTACCATACCTCCAACTTTCTCCTATGTTCCCCTATGGTGGTCCCAAAGGGCTTATCATTCACAGTGCTTCAAACTGTTCTGTGATCACAAGGAAGTCATGTAAGGAAGGAAGTCAGGACTCAGGTCCTGACCAGTCTGGAACATCCAACTCTGCCAAGAGAAACTGGTCCCAGTGAGTTTCCATTACCCAGAAGACATGGAACAGCTTGCTTCCTTTGCAGAACAGGCATAGAGGCACTGGGCATGGTTTTTCCTATCTTCAAGAAAAAAAAAATATCTATGGCTGCAATTACAACCATAAGTGAAAGAAAACACATGAGACTGAAAGATGAAAATGGAGAAGGGAAAACTGAGATAAGAACAAATCAAAATCATTGTTGTGAACTACAATCCGCATGTTGCTTTCTAAATGAAGTCATTTATTTCTGTGGCCACTTTCATGCTGCACTAACAAGTCCTTGGAACCGATACTGTTCCTATTGAGCATGCCCCAGTGAGGACCCATCAAGTACACTATCTTAAATGACTTATAATTTAATGAAGGACCATAAATGCTTATAATTTAATTTAATTACAAATGCTTATAATTTAATGAAGGAATATATATATATATATATATATATATATATATATGCATAGTATGGTAGTTAGAATAAAGACAACACATAAAATAAAAAGAAGGCATTAATCTAACAAAATAACAATGCTGACAGTGATAATAATGCTCCCTATGATGGCAGCTACTATTTTTTTTCTTATAAAGTAGCATTGTGTTGTTGCTGTGTATACTACAATGCATTCTCCTAAAACTTAGCCAGATAGATACTTCGGTCAGTATAGAAAAAGTTTCACTGCAATAACAAGCGAACCCAGTAGCTCAAGCTACATATCCAGGGTGGTGTCAGTAGAAGGTTCTGCTTTGCTGTAGACAGCCAAAACTCCAGAAAGGTGAAACCTTGCAATCACACAATGCCTCTAGTGTATCAGTCTCAATCATGTTCCATTAACTGATACAAGCCGCATAACCTACACTGAAACAATGCAGTTATCGTACAATACCTCTAGAAGATCAAGAGCTAGAAATATTTAGAAAAAACAATGAATGCTTATCCAAATAAATATTATTAGTCTTTATTTTTCCAGTGAGAGAATGTAGGATGAAAAGTTAGTAAGAGATAAGCTAGTAAGTGTTTAAATTGAGCCAAGATCATTGTGAATCTAAACCTCAAGATATTCTCGCTCACACCATGTCAACACTTTCTCATCAGCTTTGTATTGGATTGTTGAATGGAATAGTGACTTTATCTAATGGAAGACCAAATAAGATACTTGAAAAGTTGAAATTTGTGGAGCAGGGAAATAGTGAGTCCTTTAACATTTTAATAAAGTTATTTCTGGGCTTGGTGGCACAAACTTATAATCCCAGTACTTGGGAGGCTGAAACAGGAGGATTGCTGTGAGTTCAAGGCCAGCTTGGGCTACAAAGTAAGTTCAAGGCTAGCCTGAATTGCATAGTGAGACTTTGTCTCAAATGGACAAAGAATAACTAAATAAAGTCATTTACATTATATAAGCAGAAATACTTAAGTATATGGGTGGTGGTTTTAACTAGGAATGGACTTTGAGTGGGTAGAGAGAAGCAGTAGTATAGCAAGTGGAAGGAAATAAAGGGGAAAAAGGACAGAAGGAAAGCAAGAGCGGAAATGAGCATTTGGAAGGAAGATTTTAGGCAGGGGCCTTTCCTGTTCCTGAGTACCTTAAGTATAATTCTTTCCTAAAAGGTTTGGGTTCAAATATTTATGAGACAGAGTTACTATTCCTTTTAGAGGCTTGTCAAGTGTAAAAGAGGAGGAAAAATCTGTTTGTGAAGGAAGTTTACAGTATACTTAAAGTTTATTTTAAAAATAAATAGGACTTGATAGATAGGGCAATAAACACAGGTCCCATCAGTAACCTGCCATGAGCACTAACAGGAAGGAGCTGTGGGCTGCCAAGAGCCAGAAATAAGAATGAACAGTGCTTCCTGTCAGAGCAGCACAGGAACATCCACAAACAAAGAAGCTATTTGGGACACAGCATCTCCAGGCCAACTTACTCTTGTCGTGAGCACGCAGTCTTCGTGGAGTACACCCACACAGGCAAAATCACATCTGAATCTGATGCTGCTGGCTCCTTTCACACTGAATTTCAGACCTTGTTTTAGCTTGAAATTATGACACAGGACAAAAAATAGGGGGTTCTTTCAAGAATGTTAACATCCTAGGGATATTAGATTCTGCATAATTAGGAAGTTTTAATAATTAGGAAATGTGTGTGGCCAAAAGAGTTTGCTTTCTTAACATATACCTCTTTAGTATTTATATTTATTAGTATTTTAATACATTTGTTAATTTATTGAGTGTACACTGACATGACTGATTTTCTATGTGTGATTACTATATATGTAAGAGATAGGATTAGAGGAGTTGAGGATGCATATGTGAAGAAGAGAAATAATCTTTACCTTTAAAGAAACACATTTTGGTTGAAGAGAAAGATGAGTAAACAAATGCACAAAGTGAAAGAGGGGAATACATGCTATAAAGCTATGAAAATAATTATTCATGGAAATCAGTCAGGGGAAGCAAGGGGCGGGACTCTTTTAAGGTGGGCAAAGAGCCCTTTGCAAAGGAAGAAGACCTTTGAAATATAGCCCAAATTAATGTGCTGACCATCCAGTGACAAAGTATGATATATGTATGGACCTGTTTAGATTAATAAAGACTTACTTTCTAGAGACAAAAATATAATTTAGCGGGGTTATGAAGCTCATTAGATTGGGACTCAGGTCTAGGCTCTGCCACTTAACAGCTGTGTACCCTCAAGCTATCCACATAAGTTTTATGAGACTGGATTTCTTCATCTGAGAAATGCATGCTTTGGGCTAGAGGATCTCTAAGGTCTCCTGTAGCACTAAACAATTTATACCACCTACTTTTGTGTTCCCTCTGCATGTCCACACACCTACCTGTGTGCTCTGTTTTCTCCGCTTATTCACATACACAAACATACTCACATCTCACACATGGGTCATGCATAAGTCTCCTACTTTCCAGGCCTATCAGGAATAGTGGACAAAATAAGAAATGCTTATTCAGTATGTTTTGAAGATAAGTCAAAACTGTCTTATTTACTCTTAGTACCTTCTAAATGCTATGTTTCCTCAACTACTGTAATAGCTATTCCTGAAATTTCTCTGGGGACAAATGTCACTGCCTTATCTTAAAAGATACACCCACATTTCCTTCTCAAAATACCTGCCACTGATAAATCCAAGTGTATCTACTTCTTCCTTTACACTCTCCCCTCAACACAATCCACCTGCATCTGGTTAGACAAGAACACACCTGACTCAAAGAAGGTCCAACACAAGCTACCCACTGACGGAGGACATGCTGAGGAAAGATAACACAACCAACAGATTTTCTTCCAAGGGATCTGGGTTGGGAAATATTGGCTAGGTTTGTTGAAGGGCCAAAACTCAAGGACACATTAAACACCATGACAGCATAACAAACACAGAAGCACTGGCATGGGGTCTGTGGACTCTGAATCTATTGAGTCTCCCAAAGAGGGAAGAACCAGATGTGCTCTCCAGTCTCCTCTTCCATTGCACTGCAGGATTTCCAAAAATAATTCCTGTGAGATATATTTGTGTCTTATCAACAGTGCCATTGCTACCTGGGTAGGGTAGCTGGAGTGTCTTCTGTTAAACTGAACTCACTGAATAAAAGGGAGGGGCTCGCTGAATGAGGAAGATCAGCTCCATGGGCTTACAAATGGTGGCTAGGCTTAGACATAGGAGTAGTGAATGTAAGTATGGGAAAGGCGTCACCTCCAGAAAGCAAGAAGTCAGATAGCTATGTGCTGCCTGCACAAGACACGAATGGCTCCTGCAACAGGAAATCATGTCCAGGAAACAGAGAACAGGACACAGGTGAAGGGCCCCCAACGTTGATCTGAGAAGACCTAAAAAGTCCTGAGATAGGGGACTTTTATCTAGAATTTTCCTTATGAGGCATACTCAACTCTATGGGAAATAGACACAAATCTGTCAAGCATGTTTACCTTCCTCTTCTTCATTAAGCTCCAAGCACTATAGTTAATATGTAGCAAATAATAATAGTAAAGTGAGCTGTGGGAGCTTGAAACTCTCATTCAGCTGCCAAATAGGAAAACCTTCTCTCCTAGGCACTACATAGAGGCTTACAAGATATGATGTAAAACAATAGTGAATTTTTAACTTTTTTCAAAAAAATAAGAGTGTAAGATACATTACCATTAATTCTCCCCTAAAAGTAGTCCCTGTTGCTCTGAACATTATCCTTGCCACTTTTCAAGGAGTTCTGCAAGTCCTTTTGGTATCTGTAGTTGCACTGCCCTGACTGCCTTGATGTGCTGGCTTGAATCAAAACATTTCTTTTTCATGGTCACTTTGCTTAGGAAAAGAGGCAGAAGTTACACAGTACTGGGTCCAATGACTAAGATGGATGAGGACACACCATAATATTTTTACAAGCCTGCCTTTCCTCTGCGTAGCATATAATAGCCCCATCCACTGTATTTTTGATCACACTACATGAACAAAGAAAGAGAACTTCCAGAACTGCTGCAGAAAGTGGCAAGAATGATGATGTAAGTGTATTCCAAGTGAGGGGAAGAATTTTGAGGGGTATTCAATTCTTTGAATTCTTTAGGGGCTGCCTAGATATCTCAATGGACTAAAGCACCTGCTTAGACAGACAAAGGGACCAGGGCTCAATCCCCTGTGTGCCATGCTGCCCCTGCCCCAGAGGTGCACTGAGATAATGATTGAGACCGGGCATGGTGGCACATACCTGTAATCCCAGTGCTTGGGAGGCTAGAAACAGGGAGATCACTATAAGTCTGACCTTTGTAGTGAGACCTTGTAGACCCTATATTAAACATACACACCAAAAAATATGTCTTTTACACCAGGTGTGGAAGTGCATGCCTATAATCCCAGTTCTAAGTTGGTTGAGACAAGAGAATCATTGTAAGTTTGAGGTAATCCAGGGTTACAAAGTGAGTTCAAGGCAAACCTGAACTACATAGCAAAACACTTGCAAAAAGGCCAAAACGTCTTTTACTATAATATTAAAAAAAAAAAAAAAAAATCTAAATATTCACTGTATTTTTTGATCACTCATTATAGTTACTAAAGGCTTAGTCTGGGTTCTATATTGTTACAGAATACTCAAACTGCATACAGCCTGGATACAGTCTATAGTATTAGTACAAAAATAATTGCATTCAAATTATAATAAAAAAATCAACTAATGACAAATGCATGAGGAGCTGTGGAGAAAAATGAATAGCTCTCTACTGTAGGTGGGAGTGTAGACTGGTAGATCCACTGTGAAAATCAGTTGGGGAACCCTCAAAAGGCTAGAATTAGAAGTCCCATTTGACCCAGATAGTCCCCTCCTGGGTATCATCCAAGAAGAATTAAAGCCATCATACCTCAGTGTTATATGTACACCCATGTTTATAGCAGCACAATTTGACAATTTGTAATAGTTAAATGCTAGAAACAACCCAAGTACCCATCAACTGAAGAATGAATAAAAACGTAGTATTTTTATATAATGGAGTATTACTCAGTTGTAGAGGAGGATAACTGGGAAACTTTTATAGATAAAGGGATGCAACTTGAGGGCATACTCGTAAGTTAAAAAAAAATCACACTTTCATGTATAAACATCACATTGTCTC
>PVKN010013696.1:0-19736 GCA_004027915.1 Capromys pilorides | reverse complement strand
TTTTTTCAGTAAAATGGAGCTGATGATACTTCTTTTTGCAGGAAATCATTAACTGAATCATCATGAAGCACTTAAGAACTTCCGGCACTAATAGGAACTAAAGAACTGTGCCGTGGGTCACCAGAACACATGTTCCTCATGGCAGGGACTGGGTACACTAGGTACTGTGGTATTCAGTATATCCGGCACATCACACATTTGTGGAATAAGTGAAAAAAAACAACTTCTAGTAATTTCTATAAGCATTCCATAGTAAACAAACACGCCTGCTACCTTCCACCTTCATTCATCCTTATTTCAAACACAGTGCACCAAAAGCCACTCACCTGGCCTTGGATTTCTTAATTACAGTGCTTTCAAAGAATGATGCATCCACCTGTATTTCATCTTCGTCCTGCAGAGCTGCATCCAATGCAGCCTGGACCTTGGGGGCAATGGCTGGGCCCTCATAGTTCCTTGTGGTCCGGCTGGGCATGTCCAGTTCTAAGAGCATTGTGTTTTCTGCCTGCAGAAACAAAGTTATCACCAACTAGGTTGGTCAGCTTTCAGACTCAGGGAGTACAGGCACACTAACCTCCTCTCAGGACACGACTGCAAACCGCCTGCCATTCAGAGCCGCTAAGAACCTGCCTAGAAGAAGTAATATAGTTTTATTCTTTTCCTGGTGGGATCATAGATTATTTTGTATATTTTTTTGTTGTTTGTTTGCTTTTTGTTTTGTTTTGTTTTTGCTTTTTGAGACAGGTTATGATGATGTAGTCTAAGCTGGCTTTCAACTATGTTGTCCAGGCTGGCCTTGAACTCACAGCAATCCTCCTGCCTCAGCCTCTCAAGTACTGGGATTACGGTATGTGCTATCCATGCCCAGCTGATATTCTTCTTTGTGCTTTTCTGTATTTTCTACTTTTATTTTTTATTTACAAGGATCACATCTTACACACAAAGGAAAATAATTAGAGAAAAATTAAGTAAAACCTGTACTGCAGCCACTTTAGAAATGCAAAAAGATATAAATAAGATAGTTACCACCAATAAGCCTCCCAAAGACATTTCAGCTGCAGAGGGGAAGAGTCCGGTGTGGTATTGGGGCAGCCCTCAATACCTCAGCAGTGTATGTCCTTATAATTACACTTTAAAAACAAGTTGGGAGCCTTGCCTCCTAAGGAGCCCTGTAGGTTGACTCCATTGCTCAATGTCTTGTGAGCCTCTCACGGCTCCTGGGAGGGCTGGACAAAGAAGGAAGCACCACTTTCTTCCCCTCTCCCACTCAGCCAGCTCCAGGCTCCAGAGCTGGCCTGTGCGGCCACAGCAGGAGAAAGATGAGCAGAGGAGTTTTAAATACTGAGACAGCACATAAAATTTCTCCTGATGGAAGTAGGTTCACTGCTCATTGCAAATCTGCTTTAAATTCTCCTTCAGTTTGGATTAGTCCTCAGGAAAGTCACATATTTGATTTGTGGGCTTTAATGTTTTTCACTTGAGACACAAAATAACCAGCCAAATACGTATCACCTGAAACTTCTAGAAAAATGCTCCTAAGGGCTCTGACCCACCACCCATCTTTCACAGTTTTATAAAACCTCATCTACTAAATCTGTTTTATTTTTGTTTTACTTTAAAGAGCTCAATGTTGAGACAAATAGCACCCCAGGAGCTAACTAATTCTAATAATCTCCTATTTTTCATTGATTCCAAGGGAGAAACAAAGCTTTTGTTTTGAGGCAAGGCCTATGAAGTTCAGGCTGGCCTTAAATTGGCTATGTAGCGCACCTGACCTCACACTCATGCTCCTCCTGCTTCCACGTCCTGTGCTGGAATTAGAGGTATACCATCCTGCCCAGTGAACACTTTTGAACTTTTATTATATTATAAAAAGAGAGATTCCTTGTTGATAACCTCAAAATATAGATAAGAAAAAAAATATATATATATATATATATATATAATTTAAGCAAGAATACTTCCATCAACTAAAAAAATAAGTTTCTTCTTTTTTGTTCTTTTTGAGACAAGGTCTCATTGTGAAGTTCAGGCTGGCTTTGAGCTCAGTTCATGGCCCAGGCTGGTCATGAACTTGCAATGATCCTGCTGCCTCAGCCTCTTGAGTGCTGAGATTACAGGTGTGTGCCACCGTGCCAGGCCAAGTTTCTATTTTCATATATTTTACAATGGGCTTTTCAATTTACATCTTAACATAAACAAGTAGATATTAATAAAGAATACATAAAAATAATTTTTTCTTCAATGAAAAAATAATAAAACAAAATTTCATAACAAAATAGAGAATAAAAATGGTTAATATACTATGAACTCCCTGGCATGGTAGCGCAAGCCTGTAATCCTAGCACCTGGGAGGCTGAGGCAGGAGGATCAATTAAGAGTTCAAGATCAGCCTGGTCTACAAAGTGAGCTCAAGGCCAGCCTGAACTGCACAGAGAGGTTCTGTCTCAAAAAGACAAAAACAAAATAATATATTATGTATCATGATCTTTAAAAAAATGGACAAAATGTCACAATGGACTTGTAAATTCATATTACACATCTAGTACAAACTGTTTTTGAATTTAATAATACTCTGTGCCTCCTAGAGCTGCTTCATCAGCCCCTGACTGCAGAAGCAGATGGGGAAGTCCATTAGAGAGAACAGTCCAGCACTGGGTATTGGGTCCAGCACACAGCTAGTGCTTATAAATAGAAGCTTAACAGCATTTTTATTGTGAAATATTTAAGGATTATTATTAGCCCTAAATTTTACATCATTTTAAAATGCTACATGACGGACACATGCAATGTGAAATGAAGTACTAGAAGCTCTTTAGCACAGGCCACATCCCATCATCAGACATCTGTGTTCACTCCAGGGTTCCCACAGAACCATTCTGAAGTTTCCAGTTAATGTTTAAGGGCCACAATGGACAGAAAGTTGGCACTCTCCTCTGCACCTTGCCCTAATCCTCAGCCTCCTCCTACCTTCCCATTTATTATTCATGATTTACTATATTAGCATATTGCTTGTTAAACTAGTTATAAGTATTATAAAAGTTGTCATTCTCTCTGCAAAGACTCAGGGTACAAACTCTGTGGCTTTGCAGAACAGTGCCTAAGGATTCAGACTACTCAAATCTAAATTCCTCCAAAAGAGAGAGAAGAAAACCCAAGCACGGTCTTCTCACCCGGTATCGGGACTCTGGACGAATCATCATGGACATTCTCGCGTGCTGGCTCAGTGGTCTCTTGTAGCCAACAGCGGAGATTGGCCGCTTCATCATCTGCTGATTCCTGCAAATGGACTGCAGTGTTAGGGCCCTGGCTGGAATGCCCCCTACAGCTCAGGCTTGGTACTATAAAATAAGCACTCAAGATTTTAAGCCAGACAGAATCAGAGTGGTAACTCCCAGGACTGAGGTCAGAAGTAGGGCAGTAGCTGCTTCTACTTTCTGCTTGGTTTGCTGTGTGATTCAAACGTAGGTGCCATACATCTTTAAGCGGGAAGGGATCCTGTTCAGCATGCACTATGTCGTTCTTAAGACAGCAGACACAAAACATAGCTATGAGCTCTTCCCAGCCCTGCAGGACTCAGGCTCTTACTGATACACGAAATATCACCTTAGTGCTGCACTCACTGTGCCCAGTACATTTCATACAATGAGGGGAGATGGAAACACCAGGAACATCATAAAGGGTTTTAGCTCCCTGGTGATAAAGCTCCCAATTCCTAAAGCAGGCTCATCACCAAACTTTACCTCACCTACAGCAGCCAAAGTCAGAAAAGTAATTGGTTCTGATGTTAAATACATTAAACTGTTCTTGCCATGTTCCTTTGGTCAAGTCCAGCTTTCAACATTCTTTGTTCCCTCCCCAACTTCAAGTCTACTTAAAGTAAATAATGACTTACTCCAGTCTAGTTATAGGATGTAATTTCCAATGATCTTCCTCTTCATCAAAGAAGGATCTATTCATACTTTTACTCTTTTCTTCCAGGGGGATAAAGTTTTCTATAATAAGGTGCCTGTAGAACACAGGTAACATGAGTGAATAAAGATGAAGAAAACATAAACAGCCCAATACAGTGGCACCTGCCTCTGATCCCAGCAACCTGAGAGGCTGCAGCAGGAAGAGCATTTGAGTTTAGGAGGCTAATCTAAGTAGTTTAAATACAAAATGCATTTGGAAGAATTGAAAAAAATAAGGTTTATTGAAAGTGTTAATGTTTAATTATTTGACCAATCTTACATACCTATATCTATTAATCTAAACATTAATCTAAATGTTGAAAATATGTAATACAACCATTGTTAAATTTTTGTTCTTGTTTTGAAATTCTGTACTATATGTACTCTTGCTTGTTACTCTTTTTCTATCTTTGTTTCTGCTATTCTTACTCTTTAAAATAAAATTTTTAAAAAAAGATAAGTAGTATGAGACTCTTCTTCAAAAAACAAACCATCAAGAAACTACAGAATTAAAATAAAAAAAAGAAACTACAGAATTGACAGACTGATACCATGAATACTGAGTCACTAGACATCTGCATTCACTACAATGTTCCCACAGATCACAGCGAACCGCCACGCCATTCATCAGACATTTACTGAGCAGCTGCTATGGGCCTAACATCATACCCAGATGAGTGACACTTGGTCCCTGCATGGGATAATGAGGTAACAGTGTAGCACTCTCACATGTGACAGATGCCAAGAGTGGTCTGTTCCAGGCATGTGGAGAGGTCACTTCCGCCCAGGGAGGTGCAGCATGAGGCAGTAAATGAACTGAGGAGGAGGCAACCCCCAGGACACTCTTGGGTGAACATCTGCTACCAGAATGATCTTTACTGTTTTACTTTGTGTTCTCAGAGAGCATCTCACTGCATGGCCCAGGTTAGCCTTAAACTTGTGGCAATCCTCCTGTATTTGCCTCCCATTGGTACTGAGATTCCAGGTGTGAGCCTCAACACCCAGTCCAAAGGATCTTTGAAAGGGCCACTGGTGCTACTAAGCCAGGTTACTGTCTCCAAAAACATTGAAAGCAAACTAGAAATGAAATGGCCTTCCACCAGCCCCATGGCTTGTTGCCCAAGCTGGAAAACTACCTGTTCTAACTGACCAGGGTAAAGATCATCCCTGAGGAGAGCCTCTGCCCGACCACTTCCCAGGAAACACAGCAAACGGAACCTGGGGCCCACTGGTTTGCATCCACCCACAGTGATGACTATTTCTTGCTGCATTGCTGCCTCCATTATTCCAAAGCCTCAGGAAATAATAATGTCAAATAGGTGTTCACATGGGCGGGCCAAAAGCAAACACCACAGAGATGCAGGATACTGCAGAACAGGTCAACTCACTGTTTATTCAAAAGATTAGACATATCACAATGACAGTGGCCTTAGGGACAAAACATTTGTAGGAAGATGAAATTTCCCCTTTGTTTGACATTTCAGAAGTCAATTTTTGTAGCACAATTTTTTCCAATTACAAATTTACTCATTAAAACATGAAATATGGCCAGGGGTGGTGGTGCACACCCAGCACTCAGGAGGCTGAGGCAGAAAGATTGTTGTAAATTTGAGGCCAGCTTGAACTACAGAGCAAGACCTTGTCTAAAAAATAATTTTTTTTTTAACGTGAACTATGTCATTACCCATAATTCTACTCTCCAGATATAACTATTATTAGTGTTTTGGTACCTTTTGTTCTGATCTTTTCTCTAGATGTCCGTTATATATAAAAAGGACTAATATAAGCTTTTAATTTTAAAGACACTTTTCCAAATTAAAAAAAAAAAAACTCTTTGAAAAGCTCTTTATTGTTTTTGGTTTTTGAGACAGGGTCTTGAAACTTGCTGGCCTCAAACTTGTAACAATCCTCCTGCCTCAGCCTCCTAAATGCTGGGGTTACAGACATGCACCACCATGCCTAGCTCAAAAATTCTTCTCTAAAGAAATGATCTCGCTGATAATCTGGAGGGATTAATATAGAATATATCATTTCACAACCCCTAAAGAAACGTTTTGTGCACACTCTCTCCTTTTGGGAGTTTGTGGAGTTAGAATTCAAGGCTAGGCATCATTCATGCTATGTAAGTGTTCTATCATTAAGCCACATCCTGAGGCCTTTTTAATTTCAGACAGGGTCTCGCTAAATTGTCCATGCTGGCCTTGAACTTGTGATCTTCCTGCCTCAGGCTTTTGAGGCAGCATGAGCTACATAACAAGGGTCTGTAGCTGGGACAACAGGCATGTGTCACTGCGCGAGATAGTGGGGTAGCTCCTAAGCCAGGCTGCACAGGAATAGCACCTAGAGAGTCTTTAACCAATGTTTTTCCCAGGCTTCATGAGAATAATGCTTCTCAAAGTGTGCTCAAGTCTGGGTGATGTTTGCCTGGTGGGGGTTCATTAGAGCAGCAGGACAATCTGTCTGTCTGTCTCTCTCTCTGTGCTGGGGATTGAACCCAGAGTCCTAGGCATGCAAGGCAAGAGCCACCATGGAGCCACATCTCCAGCCCAGTTTTGCTTTTTGTGACAGGGTCCTGTTATGTAGCTCATGCTGGCTTTGAATTTGCTGTGTATCTGAGGCCCACCTTGAACTCATGGTGATCTTCCTGCCTCAGCCTCCTGAGTGCTGGATTACGGGTGAGTGCTAACACAGCTGGCCCAGCACAATTTCTCAATAAAAGGTCAAATTAATTTTTTAAGGTCTCTTTTATCAGTAGGTAATGGTGACAACTTTAAAAGCTTTAAGAAGGTAAGATAGAAGAGACATTGGTGATCATCTGGTGATCTTCCAGAAATGGACCCAGAAAGGCAAAGTGTAACAGAAGACAGCAGTTGGCGGGAGCTAAGTTGCCAAGAAGCAGGCAGGGGCTCGCCCTTGGGGAAGTTTCCTGCTTCACATACAAAGCCCAAGGTGGCTGAGCACTGCACAGAGCCCACACTTACTTGAGTTTCAGCTCGCGGGTAAGCTCGTTCTGTGTCTGCTCCAGCTCCTGGCGCTCCTTGATGTGCTCTTCTTGGAGGTCATGGATCTCAGCCTTCACTGCTTGTAGCTTGGAGAAGAGCTGGAATGGGAAGAGGCAGAGGAGAGTCCATCAACAGCAGTCACAAGGTGCCTTGCCCTGGCCTAGGTCTGCTCGTACCTTTTTGAGTTTTTTGGTCTTGATGTCCACCTCTTGCTGCAATGAGCTATATGTCTCTTTCAGTTCCAAGGTCTCCTCATCTCGACTTTCCATCTGTTGCTGTATTTCTCTCTCTCGACGTTTCTGAGCAATAGCACAAAATTTAGCAGCTTGTCCTAGAGACTGTGTCAGCACAAGAAAACAGGGCTACGTGCCCCCATCAGTCTGAACTAGCATTCTGAAAACTGATAAACCTCCTCTCCATTCTCGTTGAAGAAAGCCTGCACCAGAAGTACTAGCTCTGTAGCATAAACTCACTTTAACTCAATCTTTCCCAGAAAAGAATGCAAAGTTACCTGCTCTGCAATTTCTTGCCGTTTCTGTTCCAGGATTTTCTGCTGTTCATTCGTATGATCTACTATATTTTTTCCTCCAACCAGTAGTTTACTCTCCATAGCCTGAGTAAGAAACAAGTAGAATCCATCTTATGAATGGTCTCCCCTAGAACACAGCCCCTTATAGGGGAACCCAAGAAAGATAAAGAGTTCCAGATTGAGCTAAAGGGGACAAAGTAGGGGTGGGGGTGGTAGGATATCCTAAGCCAGATGTAGTGATACCTACCTGTAATCTCAGCACTCTGGAAACTGAGGCAAGAAGACTGCTGTAAGTTTGAGGTCAGCCTGCACTACACAGTAAGTTCAAGGCCAGTCTGAACTATATGTTCAGAAAAAAAACAAACAAACAAACATACTAGCCAGGAGCAGTTGCACACACCTGTAATCCTTGCTACAGAGGCTGAAACAGGAGAATGGCTAATGTGAGCTTAGCTTGGGCAACTTAGTGAGACCTTGCCTCAAAAAAATAAAGTGTGTTACCTGGGGGTGTAATTCAGGGCAAGGGCCTTTAGTTTAATCCCCAGTATACTTCCCAGCCCCACTAAAAAAACAGAGAGAGAAACATATATGTGTGTTTATATACCCTTCCTTAACCTTAGTGATACTGAAGGTGCAGGTTCTCCAGACACACACGAGATTTCAGCTTTAACAAAGCACTGTCCTGCCTGGTTTGCATAAAGCACTAATTCTACTTTAGAACAGACCAACGGCCACTTAAAGCAAGGTACTGGGGAGGAAGATGTCAATGAGAATTGTGAGGTTCAGAGTCCTCTGAGGGACACAGACAAGCAAGCAGACAGGAACCAGGTGGTGTCAGACGCCATCCTGAGAAAAGTTCAGAGTAATTAATGGGAGACTCGACAAAGGGGGAGTATTTGGTCTTTCAGAGAAAGATTCCAGTCTGAAGCAATATCTAGACAGAAGGCTGCAGGAAAAAATAGGAATTCACTACGAAAAAAAAAATATTTGTGAGAGGTATTGTAGGGAGTGGTGATGCCTGAAGCTGGCAAAACCAGCAGGGTCAGTTCTCAACCTCAAGGCCTGTTAGGGAGAGGGGACCTCAGGCAATCTGAACAAGTTCTCCTCTAGCAGGGTCAGACTTATGCTTCGTTGCACCTGTGACAGGAAGGATGACTGTAGCAGGGCAGGAGGGCCAGGACACCCGGGAGGAGGCTGCTGCAGGGTGCAGGCCTGCACTGGGCACTTGCGGCAGTGAGGGAATGCAAGAGACCCTGACAAAGCAGAGTGCAGAGGACCTGGAACTGACAGGGTCTTAAGGGGAGGGGCCAGTGATATAGCTCAGCAGCACAAGCCTCTGCCTGGCAAACACAAGGTCCAGAGACAGAGACAGAGACAGAGATAGAGACAGAGACAGAGACAGAGAAACTGTCAAGAATAACTCCTGGTCAGGCATGGTGGCATACCTGTAATCCCAAGATTACTGTGAGTTTGAGACCAATATGGGCTACATAGTGAGACCACTCTCACATACTTTTTTTCACTATGTAGAAAAAAGAAGGACTCCTGCAGGTTTGCCTTAGAGACATAACATCAGACCCAGCTCTGGTGACCAGGGGCATCTCAGTGGACACCAGGAGACAGAATGAGAGGAGTCTGCCTGTCAGGACAGCTCTGGGCTGGATGTACAAACAGGGAGCTTTCAGCACTCAGATGGGGGCTGAGAACATCAGAGTCATTTTTACCTGAGCAGTGTGGAATCCAAAAACTCTATAACCTTGCTTTTTTTTTTGTTTTTCCTTCACTATCAGGGGCCTCACCACTACAGCTCCAGTGCTTTATATTTTTATTTGGAGAATGGGTCTCACTAGGTTGCTAGGTTGCTCATCCTAGGCTTAAACTTGTGATCTTCCTGTCTCAGCCTCCCAGAATGCTGAGATGACTATTTGTATAAATTAAGAAACATTAGCTGAGCTGGGCCTCCCGGTACATACTCATAATCCTAGCACTCAGGAGGTAAAGGCAGGATAGTCACCAGGACAACCTCGGCTACACAGTGAACGTGTCTCCAAAAATCCAACCAAACGAAAGGAACATGAAGTAAAACCCTGCTGCCACCTTTCAAACCTGTTTCCTCTCTTAAAACAAAAGGGCTGGGCTCCACTACTAACTCGCATAACCTCCAGCGCTAAAATTTTCTGTTCTATTATTTGACAACATCCATAGATTGAGAAAGACAGAAGTGACGTCATTCTTTCATGGATGAGACATCTGAAAGATTCAGAGACCTTGCTGAATCTTGCTACCCTGGGTCTCAGAGTTCCCCTCAAGTACCCCAGGTCATTTAGAGAGTCTAAGTGTTTCTGGCCTTGAATAATAACTGTGATCCTAAGAAACATTATGCACACCAAACTTGAGTACAGCCAGTTACATTCCAGTGTAGGATGTAGCATTTGCTACAAAGTATTCCATGGTAACAAAGTTACACGAACGAAGTTACTTAATTGTGCTGTTTATGACATCTTGAGAAAAAGAAAATTTTTTTTGACTGGCTCAGGTTGCCTTCAGGACCTCTAGTGTGTCATTTGGAGCTGGGAATCGAACCATGGTATCCTATGCAGTACTGGGTTTGCCCATGCAGATGCTTAAACAAGTGAGCTAACAGGAAGCCACCTGTTTATAACTATATCTTCACAGGAGCTATTGAAAGTCTTTGAACTGACTTAAAAGATTTTAAGACCCCTGCCTCTAAAGTAAAGTAGAACTCAAACTCAGTAGTGTGAAAGGGCCGCCAGGAATCCACAAACACAGTACACCTTCACAGAGCAAGGGAGACAGGGTGACAAAGGCCTGTCATTTTCAACTAGGAATCATGGATTTATTTTAGGGCAGAAGTCAAAGTTTTCATAAATTCTGGCTTATCGCTTGTCAGCCAGTGGCCATCCTCAGGCTTTCAGGGCCCCCTCTGAACTCTCCTCTGGCATTAAAACCTGGTGACACCTAGAGTCGAGGCACCAGAGTCGAGAGAACAGTACGTTGCTGCCAGAGAGATGATACAAAAATGGGGCCCCTACTCTCCAGAATACAGTGCAGCTTGTGGGAGAGATGGAGATCAGGGTCAGGGAGTATACCAGTACAGACCAGAGACTGGGACAAAGGCTGACCAAAGGGGACAGCACGAGGACAGTTCTGGGGTGAGGGAATTATTCTATATCTTGTGTAATCATGGTACTGCACATTAACATTGAGATACCACTGTCCCCCCTCAGACAAACAGATGTTCATCTTATGATAGTCGTGAGGGTTGGTAAAGATGAGAAGCAACCAGAATTAACTCTGCTCAGAAAGGCCTCAGTTCACACTGCCACTTCAGAAAACAGACTGTCTACCTAGCTCAGGGAAAGCCCAGTGTTCTACTATCAGTGCCACCAGAAAACAAAACAGAACTAATAGGTGTGGTAGGACACCTGTAATTCCAGCTCTCAGGATTACAGTGCCAGGGCAGGAGGATCAATGTTAAATTTGAGGCCAGCCTGAGCTATATATCCAAGTTCAAGGCCAGGCTGGACCACATAGCAAGACCCTGTCTCAGAAATGAAAGAAAGAAAACAAACAAACACCCAAGAAAATAATTTGTCCTCATATAGTAAAAAGGAGAAGGTGCATATTCTGGACTCTGAATATAGACAATACACACACACACACACACACACACACACACACACAGATATGCAAACACACTCACATAGCCTCCTGGAACCAAGTTCAAGAATAGTCATAGTAGAAAATAGAAACAAGCCCACAGGAGAGGGCACTGCCACAGAATAATGAACAAGTCCCAGCTACAGCATCAATATAGATTAATCACATGAACAGAATGTTAGTCAAATAAAAGCAAATTGCATGGAGCATACTTACATAAAACAAAAAAGCACGTGGAACTATTTTATTTAGGGATATACATATATATGGTAGAATTTTAGGGAAAAGCAAGGGAACAGCAACACCAAATTTAGCTTCTATCTCTTATGAGAGAGGGAGGGACACATGGATATTTGTTTTGTTCTCTGCTATATTTCATATTTTGCACATATGTAATAATTACTACAGATTCAATTTTTAATTTTTTCCACTTGAAAACCTTTGTTCATTTTGATTCAATTAAACAAAGGTTTACTGGACACTTGGTATCACAGAGTTGGAAATATAAAACCAAGAGAGATAGCGTGCCTCACATAACTTTTTGACAAAGACACTTGCCAGACACAGTGGCACAGCTCTATAATACAAGCACTCTGGGAGGCTTAGGCAGAAGGATCACAAGTTCAAGACCAGCTTGGGCAACCTAGTAACTTAATGAGACCCTGTCTCAAAAATTAAAAAAAGGGCTGGGGACATAGTTCTGAATACAGACAACAGTACAAAGAATCTGACTTTAAGCCTCAATACTGAATGAGATAAAGGAAGGAAAAAGGAGAGGGAGGGTGAGGGAGGGAAAAGACTCTGAGGAAGGGGAGGGTACCTTGATTTTGGCACCCAACATCTCAGCAGCATCCTTCTCTCGCCGCAGATCCTCCATCTTTTTCTCCTTCTCCTTCAACAACCTCATCTTCTCCTCTGCAACCAAACTGTGGTCCTCCACAATGGCCCGCTTCTCAATCTCCAGTTTTTCTTGCTGTTCCCGCCAGTAATCATCCTTATCATCCCCTTCCTCCTCTCCCTCTTCTCCCTCCTCCTCCTCCTCTTCCCCACCTCCGCCACTGCCACCACCTTCCCTCCGCTTCTCTCGCCTCTTCCTCCTCCCAATGGACCGTTTTTCCAGCTGGGCTTTGAGCCGAGCAATTTCTTCCTGGAATTCTCGAAGGAGAGCATCTTTTGGGTCCTCATTAACCCTTGGCTTGTTCTTAATATTTTTGGCACGATTGGCATATCTTAGAGTGGTCAGAGTCTCTTCTACATTATAAGAGGCAGGCCCCACATTGGCCACCATCACTGTCTTGGCATTGCCACCAAGGGAATCTTGGAGGAGCCTGGTAAGCTTTGAATCTCGATATGGGATGTGTGTGCTCTTGCCGTCCACCAGGGCAGAGATGACATTTCCCAAGGCTGAAAGGGAGAGGTTGATCTTGGTTGCTTCTTTCAGTCTTTCTCCCTGTGCACCGGTCTTAGCTTGCCGTTCGCTGCCAGCCAGATCTACAAGGTTCAGTTTCCCTACCCGGATGTGGTTCTCACCGTCCAGGCCCACCTCGCTGCACTCAATGGTGATGACGAAGATTGCGTGAGAGCGTGAGCTGTGCTCATTCATATTGGTGGCACCAACAGAGCGGTTCTGGTTGCCCACATTCATCACATGCTCTATCTCTTTCACACTCTTGGTGACAAAGGAAGATAAGTCTTTCACGTACAACCCAGTATCAGGCCTCTCTTTAAGCTCAAGCCTTTTGGTCTGGTCCTTTGAGAGCAAGTCTCGGATCTCCTCCTGGTAGATCTCTAGGTAAGAAGCCCTGACCAGATACTGCTGATTCTGGGATCGAGAGATGTGGGTAAAGATGTGGTCGAATGAGTTAGGGATGACCCCTCTTTTTTCAGGGTCACCACGGACCCCTTCCATTGTGTAGGTTTTCCCAGTCCCAGTTTGTCCATAGGCAAAAATTGTCCCATTGAAACCCTGAAGCACAGAGTCCACAAGCGGTCGAAATGTCTCGTCATAGAGCTCAAACTGCTTAGCATTCCAGTCATAGACTGCGTCAAAGGTGAAGGTCTTGGGCATTTCATGGGCTGTACCTTTGGGGTTCTTCACAGATACTTGCCCAAGCTTCACGTCCACATCCACCACCTTATCATAGGAAGCAGCCTTTTCCTTGCTATTCATGGGCCGACAGCGAACCACCACCCGGACTGACTCTGAGCTTTTTAACTTCAGCATGATGGACTCTGACCAGGTCAGTCTTAAAGGCAACAAACCCAAAAGGATTCAGGATGCTAAGGTCCTAGGAAAAAGAAGATCAAAAGTAAATAAGTACAGTAGTCACCAGGGGCTGCCCTGACAGCAGCTGATATACACATCTCTCCTTCCTCTTGCTGCCCTCCTGGTAGCCATATTTAATACTTCACTTGCTGTGTATTTGCTCATGGGATTCTAACCAGCTTCACTGTAAAAAGACTCCAATCCTCCAATATTAAATTATCTAACCTCTCCTAAATTAATACTTGATCTTATACTAAAATAGAAGCAGCCTGAAATCTTTCAAAAGTCCTGCTGATCTTATATCCTATTGAATCACTAAACTTCTGAGAACATTATGAAATATCTATTACAATTTAAAGTTAGGTATGTTGGCGTTTGCTTATAACCCCAGATATCTAGGAGGCTGAGGTAGAAGGATCACAAGTTTAAGGCCAGTTTGGGACACATTTCAAGACCCTGCCTCAAAAAAGAAAACAAAGCTAAGCATAGTGGCACATGCCTGTATGCCCTGCACTCGGGAGGCTGAGGCAGGAGGGTTGCTGTGAGTCCAAGGCCAGCCTGGGCTACATAGTGAGTTCAGAACCAGCATGAACTATGTAGTGAGTCCCTGTCTCAAAACCAAAACAAACAAAGCAAAACAATTCCCCGCCCTCCTTACTAGGGATTGAACTCTGAACCTTGTACTTTCCAGGCAGGTGCTTATGCTGCTGAGCTATATCCCTGGCCCTATATATATATTTTTAAAGGTGGGGATGCAGCTCAGAGTCGGAGCATATACCTATCACATGTGAGATACTGTGTTCAATCCCGAGTATCATAAAAATAAAATGGTCACTGTCTTTTGATCTAGCAATTTCTAAAAAATGTACCATACAGATATACCTGTCCTATAAAGATATTGGGATACAGTACTGGGATATTGGTCATGGAGTCACTTGTGGTAGCAATAGACTATAGACAACTACAATTTCTGTTAAGAGAGGACTGAGGGTTTTAGTCCTTTTGTTTTTTTGTTTGTTTGTTTGTTTGTTTTGAGACAGGGTCTTAGGTTGCTAAATTGCTCAGGGCAGGCTTGAACTTGTGATCTTCCTGCCTCTGCCACCATGAGTACTCAAACCATACCCAGATAGAAGGAGACTGAATTAAATATATTTGATATACATACAATGATATCCTGCAAAGTCATTTTTGCTTTGGGGCTTTTTGAGGGGAGGATTGAACCCAGGGCCTTTGCAATGAGCTACAGGCTGAATTAAATTACACCATGCTGGTGGGGATACTAACAATGGGAATTTTTTTTTTTTTTTTTTAATATGAGGGACTGAACTCAGGACCTTGCTAGGCAAATGCTTATGCTGCTGAGCTATCTCCCCAGCCCAACAATGGGAAGTTTATACAAGTGTAGGGTATGGAGTATACGGAACTCTCCATCTCTTCTGTTCCATTTTGCTAAGAACCGAAAACTCTAAAAATCAAGTCTACTAAAAAAAGGGGGGGGGGTATAAAAATGGATGTAACCATGTTACATGCTTAATGTGCATGCAGAACTAGTAAAAGTATACATGTAAAAGTTGTGACGGTGGCAGCCCCAGCTGAGGAACTTTAGGTCTAGGGGACCTGGAAATCTAGAGAGAAAGAATTTTTCACTGTGTCTGCATTTATGCTGTTTGAATTTCCTAGCTCTTGTTGATACTACTTTTCTTTTCTTTTTTTTGGCCAGCTCAGCCCACCGTGAAGGCAGCAATGATGCAGCATGTGGTGCCAGGGATCAAATCTGCCTAAGCTTGCCTGAACAGGCACTTTAGACTGCTGAGCTATCTCACCAGCCCAAATACTTTTCAATTCTAACAGCATCAACAAAAACTGGCCTGTGCAAAAGACTTAAAATAAATGGAGAATGTGACTTAATCACAATTTAAGAGAATTTGAATGCAAATAAATAGGTGTTAACAACTTTTAAAGATAAGAAAAAAGATCCTCATTTTGTTCTAGAAAATTTGGCGCAGAGGCTAAGACGATTAAATGTACCCCTTGGGAAGGGGAGGAGGAAATGGATACCCAATACCTGAAAGTCCTGATGACTTCAGTGCAGAGAATTTTTAAAAAATAAACAATTCCCATGGTTCTTGACTCAAAATGCCCCTTGGAGACAGTTGTTGCCTTCTTGCCTGTCTCTTACTACCCAGTTCCCTTGTCTACAGGCAAGTGTTATTAGATTTATAACCTTCCTGAGACACTTGATGCACATGCAAATATGCATTCATATGATCTTACCCTGTCTTTAAAAAACAAAAAGCATGTTATGCAGAATAACATAGTGTCCTGCATCTTGTCTTATCTCAACAACCTATGCTAGAAATTGTTCCCTCAGTAGATACAGAGCTGCCATAGTCTTCCACACAGCAGCATGACATTCACTGTATGGATACATCATTCATGAACTTCTAGACTACACATGAGTTTTGGCTGTTTCTGATATTCTGCCACAAAAACCTAGGACACGCCATCACATTGTGTGGGAAAGTTTACCTATAAGGAAAAATTCATTGAAGTGTAATCCTGAATCAAAGGACACATACATTTGTAACTGTAATAGCCTTTAAGGTCAGTGAAACAGTATTCTTTTTTATTTGTGAAAATGATTGATTCCCTGCCAGGAAAGGAGTGGGAGAATGGGCAGTAATGATGGGTCGCTTTGGGCATATATGCCTCCAGTTAATAAACAGACAGAGTCAACAGAGTCCCCCTTTGATCCTTCTTAGATTGTTCTGTTGTTAAGCAGGTGGAAACAGATAGTTACTTTTCATACTTTCAGTTACATATAATAAAATACTATTGTCTACAATGAAGAACATATGTGAATTCATTTTCTATTAATTCTTCGCCCCTTCCTGATCACTATGAGGCTAAAAGGCACTTTCAAGGTAGAAGGACTCTGTAAACTAACATGCAGATGGATTAAGATAATACAGGACCAGAGATGTATCAGTGGAACTGTACTTGCCTAGCATGCATGAGACATTAGGTTCAATACCCTAGCAGGGGAAAAAACAAAAAAGGAGGTTCATCCAGAACCCCTGCCCAGGTCATTTCATCCCAGAAATTATGCAATGAGCCATAATTTTTTTACTCATTAAACATGACTAGAGAGCTGGATATTGTGATTCATGCCTATAATCACAGCACTTGCGAAGCTGAGGCAGGAGAATTGACATGAGTTCAAGACCAGCCTGAGATAAGAGAGTTCAAGGCCATGTGAACTACACACATAATGAGACCCTAAAAAAAAAAAAAAAAAAGGGTAAATATCATTAGAATAACATTTTCTATTGTCATCACTCCAAAAGTAAAACTGGATTAAATTGACATCCAAGTACCTGGTAGAACTAAGTCTCAAGCCATTTAAAGAAAACTAAGGGGCCAGAGAGATAGTTCAGCAGAATAAGCACTTGCCTGACAAGCACAAGGTCCTAAGTCCAATCCCTGGTATGGCAAAAAAAAAAAATCCTTTGGGGCAGCCAAATAGCTCAGTGAATTAAAACACCTGCAAGCAGGCACAGGCGTTCAATCCCGGGGCCTGCCATGCCAGCCCTGCTACACTGGCCCTGCCCCCAGAGTGCACTGAGACAGCAATTGAGACTGGGCATGGTGGTGAGCGCCTGTAATCCCAGCTCTTGGGAGGCTTTAAACAGGTGTATCACTATGAGTCTGATCAGTAGTGAGACCCTGAACACCCTGTAGACCCTTCTGCCCCCACAAGAAAAGAAATAAAACTAAGTACAAGGCAGCCCTACCATTCATTCATCACTCTTAAATGCTATTAGAGTTTTGCCAGATAGAAGAAAGTACCAGACATTAGAATAGTCAATTTAAGCCGTCTCCTTCTCATTTCCAGGGGAATAGCTCTGAAAACTATGGACATTCAGTTCCTAGGCCTGTCTTGCTGTATTCCATTACAACAGCCCTAGTTGGGCTGGGTACAAAGTGAAAATCCCAGGCCCTTGAGCTTCCTCTGGGGGGTGGCCTCAGATGTGGCATGTGGGAAGCCAGACAAGATTCCTGGCTTGAGAGGACAAAAGAAATGTAAAAGCAGGAAGAATACATACTACCATACATTACCCAAGTCTGAGGAGGCAAAGCTGTGGCTTTTTCTTAGCAAAACGATATGGCCCTAAGACTATCAAAAAACCTGCAGCAAACTGACCTAGAGGTTCAGTAGCTAAGTTATAGCTCTGTTACGTTTTGAGTTCTCCAAAATGATAAAAAAAAAAAAACAAAGGAATGATAATGACCTACATTGATCTTAAAAATTGTAAAAAAGGAATGAGTTTCTAAATCATGAGTCTTAATCAAATCTTCTTAAAAATATCTCTTCACTCTGAACACTGGGCATCTTTCTTTTCTGAATTCACCCAGCTAGATGGAACACATGTCATGTATTATTGAGGAATTATCTCAGGAAGATGGACTAATTTAATTTCTTGCCACTAGGGCTCCAAGTCTTGTTCTAGGTCCTCCTCAGAGGAGAGGGTTTTCTTGGAAGGATGCCCTGATACTCTTTCTTTATTACCTCTTCTCTTCTAGTGTGTCTAATTACAGAGTGATAAATCTTTAAAGGTACTCACTGCCTTGCCAAGAAAGGAAGAACCACACGTCAGCGGCTCAGCACCTGTTTCTTGATAATCTTTTCTGCTAGAACTTGTCACTCATTGTTAACACCCACTGTCTGAGTGACTCTTATTACTGAAAAACAGAGTTTCCCCTCCCCATTTCTTCTATTCACAGAGATAGTCAGCTACTCATGCTCATGGCAAGCCAGTCTTCTCACAGCTCTTTACCTCTGTTCTGTTTGGATCTGTGCAGCCTCGCCCCTACTTGCCAAGTTGCAGCACCCTCTCAAGGTCTAGAACTAGGTGCAGGCTGGGTTTTCAGAAACTGAGTTTCCTAAGGAGATTCCAGGACAGAGGTCACAAACTCATCATATTCTACCTGAAAGGTTATTTTCCAGTGGTGGCGATCAAACCCAAGGCTTTATACATATTAGGCAAGCACTTTATCTCTGAGCTCCACCTCCAGTCCTGTACTTGAAACTCTTTATGGGTCTACTTGGTGTTTTAAAAAACAATGGGAGTTGGGAAAAGGAGTTCAGTGACAGAACGCTGGCTTAGCAAAGCAAGGCCTGGATTTAATGCCCAGCACCAAAAACAACTACCAAGCTGAAACAAAGCCCTCAGCAACTCAAACTTCTGTATATTCATGTTCTAGTGTAAACTCTAGCACATTTATAGAAGGAAACATGCATTTGGAGAGAAATAAAAAAGTAAAATATTCATATTATAGGCAATACAGTGTGCTATTCAGTAGTGAAAAGGAATAAATTAAAGCAAGGGACAGCAAACTATAGCCCACTGGCCAAATCTGGTCCACTGTCTGTTTTTTTGCAGATGAGATTTCATTGGGACATAGCTATAAATTCCTTTATTTACACATTATCAATGGCTGCACAACATTAAAATGGCAGAGTTGACTGGTATGGCTCACAAAACCTAAAATATGTATTACCTGGCCCTAACAGAAAATTTGAGGATTGGTGCAAGTTCGAGACCAGCCTGGGCTACAAAAGTGAGCTCAAGGCCAGCCTGAACTGCATAGCAAGACCCTGTCTCAAAAAGACAAAAAATAAAAAAGAAAATTTGCCAACCCCTGAATTAAGAGTTTTATTTACACACATACACACACACACACGGAAAAATAAGGTGGAGTAAAAAAGCAAGCTATAGAGTGATTATTTTTGTGAGAAATTTGTAAAACAATATATTCATGGATTAAAATTTATGCATGTATAAGTACAAAAAATTGGAGAGAGCCGGGCGTAGTGGCGCACGCTTGTAATCCCAGCACTCAGGAGGCTGAGGCAGGAGGATCAATGTGAGTTGGAGACCAGCCTGGGCTACAAAAGTGAGCTCAAGGCCAGCCTGAACTGCATAGCGAGACTCTGTCTCAAAAAGACAAAAAATAAAAATAAAAAATAATAAAAAAAATTGGAGAGAGAGAAAGGTACACAATTTATAATAGTGACTGCCATTCTGGGTAGTGGGAAGTATGTAAAATAGGATATTTCAACTTTATCAGTGATATTTTATCATTTCTCTTAAGGGAAGGAATGGGGCTTTGAAGCAAATAGGAGAAAATATTAACAGCTGCCAATTCCAGCTGTTTCCTAAATTATTATAACAACCAATTTCACAGTTTTGCTTTTTTTAAAGATTTTTTACTCTGGAAGAACAGGAATACCTGGCAGTCTT